>JAHZNJ010003039.1:0-25992 GCA_027744475.1 Lepidocyrtus cf. sotoi NNG-2020 | reverse complement strand
TTATGTATTTTTTAGCTATATATTTTAATCAAGCTGATGCAAAACATATTATTTTTTATATTTTGCTCTAAGACTTTTTTTAGGTGGTCATTCTAGTAAGCAGTAAAAAGTATTATGTACCTCCTTGTTTTCTTTTTTAAAAATTAGATCGGAAGAGAATGTTTTTTACCCATGGCGGTGCAACTATTTACACACAGTCGTAAAAATAAAAATTCATTCATGACTCAAAACATTCATCCAACTCACACGTAATTTAATTTTCCAAAATATTTTTTTAAAGGAAATGAAGAATATTATTTTTATACGATACACAAAAAGTTAATTTTTATAATGATGATGATAAACTCGATCAAGCTCATTGCAGCTTGCCCTGACTATTTTTTTTAAAAAAAGGGTTTTTTATTATTTTATGCTTCTTTTTCATCTTCGTTTTTTCTTTTATAATCAATCTTTTTATCTTCACGCATGTGAGGAAAATGTTATTTAAAGCAATGAAAAAGTCGGCGTGTCTCTGTCTGTGCGCAAATATTCAGTTTCCCTTTCGTTCACCTTTGCAGTAAAAATCTGTTTTTTTTAACTGTTTCTCTAGAAAAAACAGAAAATCATATAAATACCTAAAGTAGACTGTTGATAATAATAAACAAAAGAACAGAAACAGTTAAAATTGATATCGTTAAACCATAGCAACGATCCACGACAATTAAGTATAATATAAAAATTGATCGTTTCTATTATTATATTTTTTTGGCATCCTAATATGTTATGAAATGGAAATAAACTTTGCCCGTCAAACTGTTGACCTACCATAATTAATAGTAGTTATACTGAAGTTGATTGTTTTTTCAATTGCATAATATTTGACTTATATGGGTGATGGTTACTATGCTGACTTAAAAATGATTTCTTCTCTTTTCTAAAAATTATATTAGTTATCTATCGACTACAGATTTCAACAACATTAGAGTTTGTTAACGTGTTTTTGTAAACCATTTTCAATTTACGCCTAAAAAATTCAGAACTGTTCTCTTCCTCATCATCTTTGTCTTGCTGCGCAGCTGGCTGGTTTTTCACTCTTTTAAAGAAATTAATGTTCTAGTGTTTAAAAACCTTTTAAACAAAAGATGAAACTATCGCTTTTATATTATAGCTTCTGGATGTTTTTTTAATAGAGAGAGAACAACAACCAAAAAAATAAGCTTTTTTGAATCCGAGAGAAGAAAAAAATAAATTGCACTCGTCCCCACAACATCATAAACGAAGATGTATAATAATAAAATGGGTTGTGATTGATTTGATTGTTATACGGGCATTTTTGCTGATTTGAATATTATATAATTTATCTCTACTAAAAATAACTTTATGCCATAAAATAATTGTTTTAATAATTAATAATGATAGTTATTGATAACAGTTACAATATAACAACAATAATAATAATATTTATACCTGAGCACCAATAGATTGCTAAAAAAAACTCTTCTGTGTACAATCGTTTTGCACAAAAATTGTCTGGTCATCGGCGGCGGAAGTATCATGTCTTACTAAAAACTTGTCATTTAACAAGATCTAGTTTACTTTTTTACAATCTTAAAAAATTCCTATTAAAAGTTCTATTAAAACTAAATTGTTACAATAAAATCAATGTATAATAATAACATAATAATTATGCTCAGTATTATTAACGACATAAATCTGTTTCTTCTCCTTTTCTTATCAATCTTATTTGTAAAACTCGCATGTGTGTGTGTCGTGTCGTGTGTGCTTAAATTAAAAATATTATTACCATCCCAATTGAAAGGATGGAACGAAGAGCGACGTTTTATTCCATTTTATTTTTGCTCACAGAAAAAGAAAAGAGAAAATTAAAGACGCAGCAGCAGATTTCTTGCTTCGTTTTTTTAAAAACAAAACTATTAAAAATTAAATCATAAGTAAAAGTTATTTATGTTGTCCTTGTTAATTATAAGGGTTCCACATATATACCGCCTATACACTTTTACCTAATTTGCATTTCATGCAGCCTTTTTAGTGCACATTTGGTATAATATAAATTTTAAGAATACGACAATGCCTATTAAGTATGTATTTTTACTCCCATCAGCTTTTCTTATTCTGGCAGAGATAATATATTGTTTTGTCTTTAACTCGATTTTTGTTAAGAAATCGATTCGCGTAATAATAATGATAATAAATAATACATATTATCAACGATTATGTATTTTTTAGCTATATATTTTAATCAAGCTGATGCAAAACATATTATTTTTTATATTTTGCTCTAAGACTTTTTGTTGCTGGGTCAGTTTTCTTTTTACGAATTTATGAGTAGCTGTTGCATTATTATTATCTTATCATGAATTTTGCTTTTAAAAAGTAAGAAGAGTAAGTACTACATACATCAGGTTCGTTGTCCTTTCTTTTCTTTGTTACACCTACGCGATTACATAATAATAATGTTATTTATTATTAATACATTCATTATTGAGTTAAAGCATAAAACGTATTATATGATTTTCAAAAGGCTTTCTCTTCTCGATTGTATGTAAGTTTGACTAACACGCATTCGATTTTTTTTAAAAGCTTGACTGTTGTTTTTTTTTTTTGCAGAAACAAAAATCTGAAGGCGAAGAATTAATTTTCATTTTCTTTTTCAAAATCATTGTACGCAAGAATAAAACTAAACAATAATGTAGTTGTGGGCAAACTTATTATTAAAATCAATGATAATGATAATTATAAGAAGAAGAATATAATATCTGTATAAATAGCTTTTTTATCAGCAGGAAGTAAATTATTATGCATGGGTATATATAATATAACATTTAGCATTATTATTATCAAAAAAGATTTCAAAGCACCGTTTTCCTTTCCTCGGTTTAAACTCATTCTTTATACATTACGCATCAATAGGTTGGAATGATGATCAATTAAATCCCTGAACTAATACTCCCCCACACATTCTACCATCACCACCACACCGCCTGCTCCTTCATCACGAAACGCGAATAAAGTACAAAAAATGTTTTGTACTTTACCAAAGTCAGATTTTGTTTGCTATACTCCCTCCACCTTTTTCTTAATAAAAGATCCTACAAAATCGTCCAGAGATAATCCCCCGCTCAGTACACACTACTACAAGAATCCTACTTAAACGCACCAAAAACTCTAATCAAAGTTGTCATCCTCAACTTCCTCCCCTTTCAAAACAAGCCTACTCTCATATACCATGCAACAACATCAACACCGACGACACGACAACAACAACGCAACGCAGCTTCATCTCAATCTAGAGAACATTACATAACCTGACCTGTGTGAGAGGAGTTCAAGCCATTATTTTCACTTTATCATAATCTAACCTTCTTTTGATTAAAGTACAATAATAACAAATTTTCTTCTTTTACTTCAATTAAGTTAGGATTATTACTTAATAATGACAAAACAAAAGTTTTTTGATTTCAATAAATTACACACACAACAACAACAACGACAACAACAAGATTTCTTTTTCTACTGTATACAGAGCGCTTATTACGGAACATAACAATAATAAGTAAATTACTCCACCTGTACAGTATCTAGAGAATATTATTTTTATTATATGACACAGAATAAAACAAAACATGGAACTATTATGTTGTAGGAGTATAGTAATGATAATAATGATGACACGACAACCAGCCTCTCGCTATACGGAAAATAAGAGAATTGTCATATTTTTTATACATAACAACTCCCTTTCTTTCTTGAACGATTAATTAATTTATATTGTAATTAATAAGTAATAATAACTATAATGATAATCATAAGAAGAATAAATTGATACATGTGAACATGTACAACAGACACACACTTACTTTATACGACACGTTAATATTTTTACGACAACATCATCGTTTGTTTTACATAATACAATTATTTATTTAATCATAGATTAGATTATTTCATTTTTATGCAATGAAGAGTTAAAATGAATGAATGAAATTTGTTTCTGTTTGTTCGAAGACTTATATTTTTGTCGCTTAAAAGTCGTTTTAAAAAATCTTCCTGTTTTTTCTTATATATCTGCCAGTTTAAAAGTCAGCAAACTCTTTTGCACAACGCTCCGTAGATGAGATACGAAGAACTTCCTCCTCATAGTCATCAAAATTGCTCGTATCACCAGATCCTTTACATTTGGGGATGAAGGGTGCCTCAACCTAAAGGAAAGAAAAAAAAGAAAAATACAAGCGATATATTAATAAAAATGGCGATTACTTCTTTTCTATTCCAAAACATTCAAATTTGTCCCAATTTTACTTTCACAATGAACAAAACGATACAATCAATGACTTTTTGAATTGGTCGACAAATCCAAACCTATATCTTTTGTTGGTTTTCTACTTTCACAAAGACATTATAGAAACATACCCACTAACACACCCGAAGTGTAAGAAAGAGCTTTGGTCAATTATTGAGCAAAATACATTCTGTATTTGAAAATTTCCAAATCACGAATGATCAGAAGAAGCACGTTTAAGTAAATTCTTTTTTCTAAGGTTTTCTTATGTTGATTGCGACAGATGAATGACATGATATGACATGAAGCATTCGATTAGAATTTTACCCAAACATGAATTCAAACAGATTTGTACGAAACACATAAATATTTTTTTACGAAAACGGATTCATACAGCACAATTTATCCGAAATAAAAAAAAACATGATCCCACAAAGATTGTAAAATGAAAATGGTTTTTTATACTTTTATAGAAAATTAATGGTTAATTCAGGGTATTTTTTAGAACTCCGCAAATTGCAACTCAAAAGGATCTTCCGTTGCAATTTTAAATAAATCCCTATCTTCTGGTACAGGTTCAAAATATCGGGAGTCGCCTGCATAATTCACTTTCGGTTTTAAGGGAGCTAGATCCTATAGGCTCGGCAAATAACATTTTTACTCATTTAAAAATTTTGTTTATTCTCGCGATTGATTTTCTAAAATTTTGGAAATGTTTGATTTTTAAATAAAAAAGATTATTGTAAGAAAAAAAACTTTACAAAAGCAAAGTGATACCTTTTTCTGAAAAATGGCAATCCAGTCTGTGGTTGCGAACCATCTATGACTTTTGATATCGTTTACTCCGTTCTTCAAATTACCGTATCTTTTGGTAAGGTCAACCTGGAAAGTTGTTTAAAAGTATTTTCATTATAAAAGTTTATTTTGTTTTCACTTTTACACGTATTCTGTAGCTCAGAAAAAGTGTTGCAAACAGATTTTTCATGTCACAATAATAACTCCGACACAAACATACGGAGAGAGAGAGAGAGAGAGAAAGAGTTGAATGATAAACGACATTTTAGTAAAAGTGATTGGCATTTGGCAAATTGTAAACTTTGCGTCGCTTGTTCCAAAAAACAACAACGCAGAATACAATCCTATAAGAAACGGTATCGTATTATTCATTCGTCCCACTATAAATTACCTTAATATACCCTTGACTGTCAATCAGCAGATTTTCTGGCTTCAGATCTCGGTAGATCAAATCTAAATAGTGCAGGTACTCAAATACCAGGACTATCTGTGCAGCATAAAACCGCGAGTGTGGTTCACTGTTAAAGTTGGAAACAATCAAATTAAAAACGCAATCTATTAGTTTATTCATAGCTATTATCGAAAATTCATGTGAGTATAAATGAAATGTTGAAACACATTAAAACACAGCAATCAACAAAAGGATTTATAGGGAGAGGGTATTTTTGTACATGAACACAGGTATAGGTATAATTTAATTTTAAAAGTAGCTACTATAAACTTTCACTACTTTTGTTTAAATACGACTAACTACAGGACAAGTTCCATTCCACTACATTCTATAAAAAATAAATAGTAAATAGTTAGGTAATACTAAAAAACCAATCAAAACAGGCGTTTAAATACAACAGTCCAATAAAGTTTGAATTCTACAAGAGGAAGAATAATATTATTTTTATAAATACCAATAAAATAAACTAAAAAAAATAGAGTAACTTAATGATAATCATGCATGAGAATTACTAACTAATTATTACAGCTACAATACCAAAATAGCGTAAATGATTTTTAATGATGCTCAGTTATCAAAATGTAATGCAAAATACTGTAAAGTGATGGTGGTAGTATAATTAAATTAAAATAAATAAAATTGGTGCAAAAGTAAAAAAAAATATATATAAAGATACAATACAATTCACACTCATCAGTCATCAATATCAACTACAAATTCTCTCTAATGTCCTTTTTTTCTACCACGCTTCCAGCTTAAATAGCAAAAAGCCAAGTTGGAGAAATGTTTTCGAGATTCAAGTTTGTTTGGTTCATCTCATAGGCGCAAAATCATTCCATCACTCTCTTTTTTTAAATTCAAACACGCTCGCAAATAAACTAAATAAATAAATTCGTTTCTTCTACTTTTTGTGTAAATAAAATGCTAATCGTAAGTTACGTGTTATTACATTACTACCTACTACTACTACTACAGATACTGTGCGGTGTGTGGCGGCAGTGGCAGTGAGGAGGAAAATGCATTGCTACTACCATACAGGCAGATTACTTTTTCCGCTACAGTGATCATGGATAAAATCATTATTATTAATAATAAATAGGCAGCAAGTTTATATAAAAGGGAAAACGAAAAAAAAACTACGCAGAGTAGCAGCATTATCTCTACTGTGCAATTATATAATAATAATAGTAAACTATAAACTACTGAAATCATTAAAAAAGAAAATAATAATAAAATGCTAAATGCGAATTGAGCAGAATGCTTTCCTACTCAATAATTTTAGAGAGAAAAATACTAATAAAAATATAGCTTTAGCTTTAGCTCTTCAACTAACTACTCTAAACTAAACTACGAAAGAGAAAAAGGGAATTTAATGCACTAGTGGGTTTTATTTCTGAGCTTGTTTAAAAAAAGAAGAAAAAAGATCTTTTTTTCCTGAACAGCATCATCAACAACAGTTCTTCTTACCTAAAACGACCTGTTTTTCTCAAATGGGAGAACATTTCCCCGCCGGGGATATACTCTAGTACCATGTATAGATTGGAATTGTCCTGTAAGAAGTGCACACAAAATAACGGTAATATAAATTAGAAGTAGAAAAGAAAGAAAACGACCAACGGGGACACCGAGAGAGAGACAACAGAAAGAAAAGAGAAAAGAGAGAGAGAGAGAGAGAAAAAGAGAATCTCTCACGGGTCACCGCTGGTTCACTGTACCTAAATCTTCCAAGTCTGCGAAGATGGGAAAACATTTCACCACCATTTACGTAATCCATCAGCATATAAAGGTTCGACAGGTCCTACATAATATTAAGGCAAGGCAGTATATAGACGATAATTTTTTTCATTTTTTGTAGCTTGAATAAAATCATTTCATTTTTTTCTTTAAATGTTTAAAGAAAAATTTTTTCTTCAAAAATTTTTATTTAGGTGGAAACCACAAAATCAAATCGCTATTGTTGGACAACAGCCAATCTTTAACTTTTTTAATAATGGAACCGATCTAACGTTTTTGTTTTATCGAAGAGACTGGAATTGATAATTAAAAAGTTGATTTCTTTGATATAAAAGCGAAACAATTAACGGGTGTTGAAATTCTGTACCTTAAAATGATACTTGAGAGTAACCAGAAACGGGAAGTTGATGGCATGAAGGATTTTCTTTTCATTCAGTGTATGCTCCACTTGCTTCAATTTAACAACCTTCTGTTTATCCAAAATTTTCATTGCGTAATATTCTTTGGTTGCTTTGTGCTGGACGAGCATCACTCTCCCGAATGATCCTGTTCCCAGTGTTTTCAAACGGTCGAAGTCATCCAGGCATGATGTGCTCTGTAATAAAAGTATCCAAACAATAACATCCATTTTAGAGAGAAAGAGAGATTTCGTAAAGCGCTAACTCTGCTTTGCCAAAGGATTTCTCCATCTACTAGTATGACAAAGGATCGATCTCCTTGACATTTTTTAATTACCCACCATACAGTTTTATTATTTTTTAGTATTATGTATGGTATGCAAATGTTCTGTAAACTTACCGGTGATGGGTTTCGCCACTTCTCCTCGAACTCTTCCTTCGCCTTTTCCAACCACTCCCGCACTATAAAAATACGAACAGAAATGTTATTTTTCCAATTCAACAAAAGCGAGATAGCGGGAGAAAGTTTAAAAATAGGGTAGATTTCTCCCAAAAAATTAAATTAACAGAATTAAACGTATTCCAAATAAAAAATAATGCTATTATAAAAATGAAAAAGAAAAATTCCCAGAATTCTTGAAGAAGAAGTATAAAAAGAAGACCAAATGCCCAAATACAGTATAGTGTGTTCGGTGAATTAGTTTAAAATATTTAAATAGTAACTCTGAACCGTTTAAAGGGATTTTTAAATATTATTGGAATTATTATTATTATTGCACTTGTATAAAATAATATTTATATTCCTTGCAGTATTATTGTTTTTCTTGCAGATAAGCAGTTTTGTTATTGCTGCATAATTATATGGTTTAGTATGGTTGTATAAGTATTTTGCATTTTTTGGCGTAAAATTGATTAATTATTAACAAGTGTGAGATGGAGTAGGAGATAATATTATTGTAAATTGTGTAAAAAATATTAATAGAATTATTAGAATAATCAGTTATGATGCGAAAGGCGAGTGTAGTAAATATTGTGTGACAGGAAATTATTAACAGTGAATTAATTATTTGGCTTGTCCAAAAGGTCAGTGCAGCATAATAAATTAAACTTAAATATAAAATGTTAAGTGTAACCGCAATGATTAAGTTTCGTATTATAACTTTTGTTCTGTCTGATGATGTCAACAATTTTGAATATAAAAGGCCTCAACATTTTTCGTCATGGTATTAAATATAAGATATTCGTTCAAGGGATTTGGTTGATCCCACTCGATGGCTGTCGCAAAAAGGATTCTTTGCTCTCTTATAAAAGAACTTTGCTCATTCGCCAAAGCGTCGTCAATAAAATCGCAATGCATAATTAAACTACCTGCCTATGTTTTTAATCAATCACATACGCTCAATCGAGTGAGTCCAGTCACTCCCTTTCCCAATAAGTTTCAGTCATTCTCGTGAATTTCCAGAACAAAACAACCTACGTTTATGAAACCCAACTTTGAAGTAATGACAAAGAAGCAAAGCAAAGCAGAAAGGCTTAAAAACTAAACCGTTTGAAATTCTATGTACAGCTTTCTCTTTCTCTCGCTGACAATAATCACTATATTTCAATCGAGTGCCTCTCCTCTTCCTCCTCCTCGGCGTGGAATGTGCTCTTTCTTCATAAAATGGGAATGACAGTGAGACCTCCGTGTGACTGCGACAGCTGTCGAGCTGCTGCTGTCACACTTCCTTTATGCTCATTCACTCATTAATTCATCAACAACATCATCAATTCAACAAATTCGCCATCCTTCCAATAATAATAATGTCTAGTCAGAATTGTATGTTTTAATCTTATTTTTTGCATGTATGCATGTATCATAATCATAACTATTTTGTTTTCACGAATCGTTTTATTTGTCTGGTTTTCGCAGAGCGAATCAAAACTTTGAAGTTTCAATAAATGCCGAAAAGTAGAGCAAAATAGTAAAATAGATAAGTAAGTACGTTATTACTATATACAATACAAAGAATCAATGTGAAAAAAACGTTGCTTTTTTCTCGTTTTGTATTGCATTTAATTTGTCTTGATTTTTTATTGTGGCATCCATTCCATAAAAACAAAAATAACCTTTAGATACCACAATAATTGTCTGTCGTTGTCTTTGTACCACTTCCAAATCGCAATGTTTTAATGTAATTGCAGATATTTTTGTTACTATTTGCAGAGCAGAGAGTCATCTTTACTTTGTCTCTTCCTGTAATAATATCATTACTTTTATAAAAGTTTTTTTTTCATTGCTGTCACTATATATAGTAGTGAAAAAGAAATGCAGGGCAATGCAATGAACAGAGGCGAAAAGGAACACCAACAATGCGATGCGATTGCGATGATGGTGACCATGAACGGAAGTTGCAGAAAAAGACGTCTTTTCTTTTTTTTTCTTAAAGCCTTGAAGTGGTACCATTTGACAGACAATGCGACAGTGTATATTTTTCCTCTTTTTCTTCGGCTGTTGTTTTTTTACGTAATTTTTCTCCAACAAGAAGAAAGAAACTGAACAAGAGGCCTTTATTTTTTATAGTTTTTTTTATAGTTGTATGTAATATAATGTAATGAGCTGAGCAAAAACAAAAGCATGCCAACAAAATACTGAGAGAAAGTCGATTTGATTATTGGAAGGTTAGTTAGTATAGAACAGAGAAGGGACATCAAGGAAGAAGACGATACAATTTTATTATTATTTTCTTTGTGTCTCACTCACTTTACTACTATTACTACTACTGCTGCTGCTTCGCCTCTACGCTTAATATTGCATAGTAATTTATCAAAAAGCTTGCTTTGCTTTGCTTTACTTTGCTTTCCTCGCTCTCGCTAGCCTTTCTTGAGGGGATACTGTGCTTTTAGCTCATTCAACAACAACAACAACAACCTTCAACTCTTCTTCATTATGTCAACTGTGTGTTGTCATCGTCTGTGATGTCGTCCGCGTCCCTACATGATATTTTCGGCAATGATTATTACATTTTGTAGCAGAAGAAATAATGTAATTTTAATTGGACAACAAACTAATAATAACTAAAAACCCTACTTAATTTACACAGGAGAGAGTAATAATGAATGGTATACAGATATTTGCAAAAACCTACTACTTAAAATTTAAGATGAACATGTCAAGTCATGTAAAATAGGCTTGGTCGGTTTGAGAGATAAAGCAGAAACTGTCAAGGCTCCAATTACCTCATAAAATCACATTAATAAACATTGGCAAAGATAGATAATAGATTATAATGGGCGTAGGAAGCTTTTTAGCTTCACTTTCCTGAATTTTGTTCAGGTTTCCTCTCTCAAATTCTCAATTGTTCCTTTCTTATTCTTCTTCTGGTCTTTTACACTGTTGTGTGAAGAACAAGAAGAAGAAAGGATGACGGGAGAAGAGGACTTTCTGTGTCATTACGATGAATGCATACATGTATATAGCAGCAGTAGTAGCCTAGTACAGTAAAAGTAGTTTTTTTATAGTTGTAGCTATATGTAGTAGTAGTCTCGGCAAAGTTTTTGTGGAAAGAATGTATCATTTTCGTTTTCGTGGCTCACTCAGAGAAAAATAGTGGAAATAAATGGAGAGAGAATAGAAAGGATGGAGAAAGTGCACAAGCGACAAAAGCTAGTTTCACTGTTTCCTTCCTTCTCGTCATCCCATCGATTCTTCTTCTTTCTTTCGTTCTCCATCCAACATCAGCAGCACCACCGCCACTCGCTCGTTCACTCACTCACTCCCTTTCCCTCTATCTCTCTCTTCAATACTCAATACTTCTCATTGTCAGTCATCCTCTATGTAAGGAAACCACACTTGACTCGCTCACTATCAGCTCAAAAAACCTCTCATGCAAGAAAATGTGGAGAGAAAGAAAAAAAATGTGTGTGTGTGTGTAGTGGATAATATAGATGACGATGATGATAATGATGACGGTGAGTCAGGGGAAAGAGAGCAATCAGCTTGTTGGAAGACGGCATCGGCAGCATTTATTATACCTGTTTACCTACTTCCTCTATTGTATGTCCACCACGTCAAAGGAACCAAGAAAACGAAAAAGAAGAAGGAGAAGACGAGAGTTTATTATCTATCATAAATATATTATTTATTTACCGTTTTTTCATATTATGCTTCAGAAACGGTTCCGTCCATTTTTCCTTACTTAACTCATGTAACATGTACTGTGCTCTAGCCATAAGTGCTGGTATTACGATTTGTAGCAGCAGCAGTAGCTTATTTTCTGGGATCTGCATAAAGGTTTTTCTTTCCGTTCGTTCATATATATCACATCACAGAATGCTCAAAGCAAAAGTTATAACGAAAGGACTTTCTTTTCTTTCTTTCATTTGTTCCCTTTCTTTCTTTTTTCTTTCTTTCTTCGTAAAACTTTCTCGCTGTCATCTTTCCAACTTTATAATAATAATATGATGCTGCGTTCTGCTACTATTGCTATTGTACGCCACCTTATCCTAACATAACAGCTTCTTCATTTTGTCCTTCTTCTTCACACTCTTTCCGTAACTTCAACACGCATTATTTATTTTTTATTTCTCATCAAGCTCGTCCCAGCATCAATTTTCTAAAATAATTGTGGGCGAGTTGTATTAAGACCAAGTAGAAGTAGGTAGATAGGTAGGGAAGAAGTTTGACAAGGAGAAGGAGTGAGTCAAGAGGAGAGTGACGGTTATTATATTACTCTGGTGCAATTATTATTATACTTCCTAGATTTCTTTCGCTCTACAAATCTGATTCCCTCAATCATGCTTGTTAAATTTATAAATAGATTGTATCGTATCATCATCATCATCTTCTTCTTCACCAGCGCTGACATTCGCAAAAAAGAACTTGAGAAAGTGATGATGCAGAAATCGCCGAGATTATCACTAGTACAAAACTTTCGAAGAAATTTAAGCATTCCATTTCACGAATGAATTCATCCTGATCTACTATCTACATGATGAAGTTTTAGGGAAATGGCAAATATAAATGTTAATTTGAGGGGAATAATTATGAAATGATGATGCTGTGATGAGTAAAAGCGTAATGACGACGGCACGACGAACACGATGAAAGGGGAAGAAAAGGACGAAGGAATGAAAACTGTGGTGGTGTATTGTAGGTAAGTATAGCAGAGCAAAAAAAAAGTTTCCCAGTGGCATTAAAATTCTTTGAGGAACCGTCTAGCGTAGAACGGTCAGAAGCAGAAATAATAATATGCATTTTCAAATACAAAAGAATGAAAGGAGATTAATGTTTGCACATTCACATATCTACACCAACAACATAAGCCTTGGAATAATATTTGCATAAACTGGAAGGGAAAAAGAAAACGTTTTTAGCATTCCCATCATATTCTTTCTCCTCATTCCTTTCATCCACTACCACCACAGCCAGTAGCATTTAAAGCAGCAGCAGTCAGCTCAGCACACGGACAGAGGGAAAATGGAACTTTCTCTCTCTCTTTCTTTCCTTTTCTTCTCTTTCTCTAGCTACGCTATTAAAATGCGTTTAAATACTTTCCTTTCTTGGAGGGTTTGGTTTTTCGTTTTGACTTTATAAAAGATCTTCCGTGTGGAACCATGATGGGAGAATGAGAAGGAGGGAAACTGTCTAATGCCAATAGCCTACAGAAGAAGGAGAAGGTTTCACATCGTCGGAGAAAAGAATTTGCTTCTGCTTTTAGTTTTCTTTCATATTATCCAGTCCCACTACCACCGCCACGGCTACTTCAGCTATACCCTATACCGCCACCACCACCACACCGCAGAGAATAGATGTGGTGGTGATACCTGTGATGATGAATCTTGTCTGTTTGCTTATGAGAATTTTCTTCCCGAGAAAGAGAAAAAACCTGAGTATTTAGAAAGGCATTCCTCTTCTTTCACTAGCTATGTCGTTCAACATTATGCATAATGTACGAATATATAGATACATACACACACCCTTTGATTCTTGGGAGCTGCTACTTTTGTACCTGTTGTAGGGTCCAGGGAAAAGATAACGTGAAATTTTCCATCCGTTTACTACTACAAGAACTCTCTACTCTACTTATTTTTCTATTTGTCGTAGTACTCCTAGCAGCATTATTATTATTCTTATGCCGTATTCATGAAATGGAAGACAGAAAGAAAGAGAGAGAAAGGCGACTCATTTCTTTTTTACAGAGAGAGAAAGAGAAAGAACCCTTCACTGCATTATCATTAAAGTATCATTCATTCCAACATTCTGACTTTTTATTAGTCAAGTTTTTAAAATACATTTCTTGTCTACTAGTTCACCTTATCTCTCTTTTCCTTGCGCGCTCTTTCTTTCTCGTTCTCTCTTGCTCTTAGGCTTTTAAATAATATGCAAAGTAGAAGTAGATCTAGCTCAAGCATTTTGTTTTCCTGTTCATCTTTATTTATTAGTCAGTCCATCTTTTCTTCTTTTTGGATCCCATGATTGTTTACACTGTTCTCTGTCCTCCTGATTCGCTTCAGTACCAGAACGACAGAGAGAGAGAAAGAGACTTAACTATCATTTTAGGATTCTTTTAAGTGTATGCAAAAAAATCAGGAGGAATAAGAAGGATTAAGATTGATGCCTCGTTTGTAGTTTGTAGTAGCTTGTTTTTCTCATGAAATATTCCTCCATGTGTATGTTTTTTGCTATGTAGTAATTCCTCGTAATTTTCAAGCCAGCAGCAGTCTACCAACAGCTTTAAATTTTCAGTTTGAGCACGTATTTATAGACTAAAAATAAAGGAGAGAAGAAGGGAAAGGGAAAGAAAAGAGAAATCTTTATTCTTTTCCTTCGCTTTGGAAATTTGCTTGCTAGTGGAAAGCATAGGTAGGTAGGTAGATAGGTAGGTACTCGAATTTTATTCTGTGCAACTTTTATGACTTTTTCCACTTGGATTCCTTCCTTATTGACATTATTAAGTTGTTAAATATTATATATTGAAAAGATTGAAAAGAAGTCAAAGCAATATTCACATAGGTAGGTAGATAGGATTTGTTACAATAAATGTGAATGTACATATAGGGGAAAATTTTTTTTCCGCGATTTCCAAAATTTGACAAATCTGCCTCAATTTGATAACTCATCCAAGCGTAGATGTAATTGATTGAAAAAATATTACAGCGGTGGTTTCTTCTTTTTTAAAATAAAACGAGCAACTAATTTAATATCTTTAGGCAAGTATTGTAGGTAGTAATCTGTCATGTCATTGAGTGACGAAAGTAAACTAAAATAGGTAAGTTATAATAATGAAAATCAGTCATTCTGTTATTGGATCACATACTTGTGCAAACAACTTCGCTGGAAGCTGTTGGTATTCCTTCACATCCTCATTATTATTATTATTATTATTATTTTCATTGTACAGGCTGTTTTGCGTAAGGAATATGAATAAACAAGTAAGGTGCAATTGCGTCATGATGGAAACAAGTCGTGGCAAACAAATTAACGACAGTTTGCTGCTGTTTAAGTATGTAAGTAAATGAGTGTGTGGGTAGAAGCATATCCACCACCACCATTAGCACCATCATCTCTTCTTCCATCATTATTATTATCATTGCCGTACTTTCATTCCAAACACAACTCTGTCAAAGTAAATAAAATTTTTAATAGACAGTTGAAGTAAAGGGATTAAAACTTTAGCTCTTACATTATCGGAAAAGCGATAGTGCACGTGGAGAGAAGCCTGAATGATTTCTCTAAAACTGATCAAAACTAATTTTCATCATCATCATCGCATCATCTGCACTTCTTCTACTAGATGATGAAGAGCGATCGAGTGAAAGTGAGTGAGCGACTGAAGAGGGATCAAAATAAAATCCCACCCAGTAAAATGATTCTAAAAATTGCATTATTATAATATAAAGGTGAAAAGCTGGATTGAAATCCGGTGCCTTTTAGCTTGTTTGGAGAAAAAAAATTGACTTTTTGAAAAACAACAATATTATGTGTAGGCAAATGCATACCAAGAAAAGCCTCGAGAAATGTGTGCCTTTTGAAAATGCGAAGCTATTCATATTCCCCACCATTAAGTATTACTTTACTGAGTATTCAAACATTTTAATAGATTTTCGTTGTATAGTATTTATGCTGTAGTGTGTATGAAGCGTTAAAAAGTAAGAATATATTACGGATATATATTATATAAATACCTATACAGGAAAAGCTTCAATCCCAAAAAATTCACGCAACAGATAACATGACATAAAAGATGAATCGAATCATATACCAATATACATATAAAGTAATACTTAATTCAGCTCTACACGACACGACGGTTATTTTAAGTTATAGTACAATGGGGAAAGGTGTAGACGTAAGAAAGAAGAAGCTGTGTGTGAACACAAAAAATAACACGAACACAAAAATAGGAAGCGAATGTTTTCATTACAAATATTATAATAAATAGAGTCTTTGAAAGCAACTCAGAAAACTAAAAACTTTTTAATGAGTGACACGAGGAAAGGAACGAGAGTTGTTTAGTTGTTTCTCTGTATTTTTTTCTTTGTAATTGCATTGAAATGAAGTAGTAGATAACAAAAAAGCATTGTTGTTGTTGCTGTTGCTGAAGAAAATTAAAATAATAGTAATTTGTGACTTTTGCATAAAAGAAAGAGAACGGTTGTTGTTGCTGCTGCTGTTTTTTGTTGCTTTATATTAATTTAACTCGGGAAATCACACGCTTCCAGTGGTTAATCAAGAATTGTTGTGGTGTTGTGTTCTACTAAACATTATTTTCAAGAAAGGAGATGATAAGAATAAACAGTATCAAAACTACTACAGTGAAAACAATGAATTTGGAAAAGTGAATGAAGTACCAATTTAAAAGAGAAAATGTAAATAAAAAATATTTAAATGAAAAGGCAATACCACAAACAAGTACCACAATATATAATAATTATAGAGAATAATAAATATTTTGTAGATATATATTAATAATAATAATAATAAAACTGCTTAAAATATATAGGAGCATATATAATAAATATTGAAAAATATAAGAATGAGCTGCTGCGACAGCCAAATTTGTACTAACCACTGTCTGGAGAACGCTGCAAAGACTCGGCTGTTTGAGCATTGGAAGAATAAACAAAAAACAAAGAAAATAAATAAACAACTTGTCAGCGGAAAATCATTGCCTACAAACTGTCATCGCTTCTTTAACTGCTATACTTTCTCTTCTCTGGAGGGGGTGGGTACGTACCCAACAAATTCATTCACAAGGGAACCTTTCCAGCTGTTCCCAATATCAAAAGAGTAGGGAAAATTGCCAGCTAGTTTAAACAAAACTTGATGTTTAGATTAATAAACGGTTATAAACATTAAACATGGAATAGCTTTTCAGAAAGGACTAAGGACTTAAACTTTCATTACGTAAAGTTCGTTAAAATTTCGTTAAAATGGTTTCTTCTTAAGCTTTGCATATTATGATATGATAGTTAAGTGCTTTGTTATACCAGCACACAATTAAAGCACGTTTTTTGTTATTGGGTTTAAAATCTAAGCATCAAATTTAATTTTTGGGGCTAAACATTATTAAAAAATATAAAACATCGAGTTTGATCTTCATGGCGTTATGTAGCACCTCATAAGCTCCCCTTGTTAGGTAATGTTTCCGTTAAAACTTGAATGAAAATAGTTGTTTTCAACGACGGTAATCATAAAAATCCATTTAAAATTGATTCCTTATTTTTTGTACCGGAAAACTTTACTTGGAAAATTAAAACTGGAACTGAGAAAAAATCTAAATTTTGAGAAATTGGAAAGTTTAAACGAAACGAAAGAATGCACAACAATTTATAATGAACTGGATAGATACGAATACGCATATAGATATTTAAAAAGACATTCATGTTTACGAATACACACAGATAGAGATATTTATATAATAATAATAATAAATGTATAATATATATAAATAGAACATTGAGGGAAAACACAGTGTGCACAAAATTGAAATATGCAAATAAACACAACAAAAATTATAGATACATTATCGGGTTTATATATATATATAGTATATAATATCTAAATATGAAAATACTCACAAATATATAGATAGATATACTTAATAAATATACACACAATGCATTTATATAGTTTACGGCTACGTTTTTATAATGTTTGTTTAAAACAGAGTTACGCAGATTAATTTGTTTATTTTTCTTGTTGCGATTACTATTTCTTCATAAAAAAAGTTTTCACATTTATGTAAGTCATGTCATTAAACATCGTGTTCGTTTCGACGAAGAGAAAGAAAGCAGAATCGTAAATCACATTGAACTTCTTTAAGCACTTCCAAAGAGCCCATAGTACTGTAGTGGCAGTAATATTTCTATGGGTACTGTATCAATCAGGAATTGGGGAAAGGAGAGGATAAACAATAAAGAGTAATTAAAAGTATCTTTCCATTTCATATAATTCACAATGTAGAATTCACGCGAAGTTGGTGGTAAGAATTTGTTATTGTAAAATTGATAATCACGAAAAACTTTTGAAAGTTCATCAGAATATTAAACAAAGGATGTCGTCGTCATCATCATCATTGACGAGACGGTTTTACCGGCTACTCTTGTGGATTATTACGAAATGCAGTTTTTGTAAGGTCAAGGTTTGAAATGTCACACACAACAAACATATGGACCCGAATTGGATTCGTATGTTCTGAAACGAATACTAATTTATATTGAATTTGTCTGGCTGTTTTAGCAATTTCTTGCAATATGGGTTTGAGTTTTTCAATGTAAAAATTTGAAGTACTTTCTCCTTCGTTGAGAGAGAAAGTCGTCGTTGTAGTAGCACATTGACTTTGTTGCAGCAGTACAAAGCAAGATTTCTACACTGCTACTACTACTGAAACCCTGTGGGTATTAAGCCGACAGGAATTTAAAAGAATTTCGTACTTCTTCGTACTCAAAAAAATAAAATAATAACAATACGTATGGAACAAGTATCTTGGGTAAGTACTCAATTGTGACAAGAGGGATTTTGATTAGAAACGCACCATGACAATCCCTCTATTCAGCGAATTACAATAAACAATTTTGCTTCACACTGTGTATGTGTGTGCTAGCAATAGAGGGAGAGAAGAGGAGAAGGAGGCCACTGAAGAATGCTCTTAGCAAGAGTTTGGAAATCCTGTCATTTCCAGCTGAAAATTTTATGATGGGTTGTTGGTGAATTTTCTCTTTGATGATGATGATAGTGCTGATGCTGCTGATCGTGATACAGACGAACGTACAAACGGAGGAGGAAAGTTTGGAAACTGGAGGAGGAATGGGAATAGAGTAAGCGAAAGAGAAAGGGAGGGAAGGAGAGAGAGAAATTAATTACGTTTGTTTATATAACGAAAACATCTAAGCAAACAACAACCCTGTCGTTTTTTCTTTTGTTCTCTGTCTCTTCACATGGTGAGGCTCAAGTGTTTCAGATTAATATTGGTAAGGATGGATAACAGACATAGGCAAAACTTCATCCCGAGAATGAATTCAATCAACGTTCTCTCTCTCTCCCTTTATTTCTTTCTTTTTTGCAATCGTACGCTCGTTTGCTCGCTCTCTGCTCCTGAATTCTGAACTGAGCGTACCTTTACCTAACGAACCGTTTTATTTTGATAGCAACGACGATCATGCATGGTATGCGGCGGCAGTGGTGGTGGTTGTTGATGATGACGACGACGAGCAATAACAAATCGAGTATCGATTATCTCCCCCAAAAACTTCACTAAACTTCTGCAAAGAAGTTTATTTACTCCGGGGCAATTCTTTCAAACTTCCCTTTCCTTCAACAGGCAGAGGCTCAAGTCAGAGAATGTAAATATTATATTCAATTGCAATTCATGAAGAAGCATGTCTCTTGATAAGGATTTGCCCATCCTTAATTAACAGATTCATAATTAATCTGGAACTTCTTGGAAAGTTTTAAAGCCTCGTTTGGATTGCTTGGGGAACGTTTTTAGAGATTTATCAGAAGTCACTGCAAATTCAATTATACGGCAAAAAGTATAGACATAAAAGAAATATGTCACGCCACGCCATAATTCACAATTTAATGCATTTTTCGCATTTTATTCAAGAGTTTAATTAATATTGGAATTTGTAGTTAGGGCATAGAATTTGCATTACCACAAAGTACAAACATTCAAACAAAATGCAACTTTTATGTACGTAAAGGTAGTATTTCATTACAATCGTTATTTTTAGCAAGCAAATATAATCATATTAAGATGACAGTCCTAGTCATGAGCGTTTGAGCAGAGACAAGTTACAAAAACCAGATTTTTGTTTTCCTCTCCCACATTTTCGTTTTAGTTCTTTTGTTCCATGTTTCTTTTAAACACGGCTTTGCTCTACACATCGAAAAATATGAATTGATAAAAAGAAACTGTCTCATTAATTTCAAGTCACAAAAATTTATATGGCACTAATTAAATGGTTGTGTTTTGGTTAGATATTTAAGCTTTCAAATTTAATCCATTCATAGATGAATGGATAGCAAATAGCAGCAACTGAACAATTCAGTGGGTGGTGGTTGGACTAGTTGGGAGTTCTGCATAAACGTCCGTATCTTACAAAAGTCATCTCCAGGAAATCGCGGTTTTTCCTATTTTATCCATATTTTTAATTGATTAAAATACCAATAATTCCCCACAGCACTAAAACCATTCATTCTAATTACGTATTCAGAAGAAATTGTTGTACTAATTGATATTGCCATTGCTGGAGAGATCCGGTCGGTCGGTATGTTTGTGGGTGAGCAAAGCAACCATATTATACTTGTTCACATTAAAAGCCTAATCCAATCTTGTCAAGAAGATTTGTACTCTTGTCTCATGTTATGCTCCTATGCATATTAATGCAATTTTTTATAGAGTTTTGTGTCTACTAATTAAGTAAGTATACCGATACTACAGATCAAAATTTGTTTGAAGTTTGCGTACGCACATACGAGATACGACTACCACTAAACTCATCTATTGAATCTCTTTCGCGAATCGTGATGTCTTGAAAGGAGATTTTTATGAAGGAAATCTTTAATGTAGATCTTCCCCATAAATAATGTTGGGTTTCATTAAAGGAATATAGTAAGTAATGTACAGTATAATATTATATTATTATTATACATAAGTGAAAGGAGGGTGTCGTCTATGAACAGGTGCACAACCAATAAGTTCATATGTGGGCGGAGAGGGCTTCGTAGTAGTAGTATTGGTAGTAAAGAAATAGTATTTTTGTCGTTCGTTTTTATTTGTGGTTGTTAGATTTTTTTTCTTCTTCTTTTCTGCTGTTGTTCTGTACAACATCAGCATTTTATCGATAAGGGACGACGGACGAGGATGAAGCCTATTATTAAATGATGAAATAATTTTAGTATGTGAAGAACAAATTCAATACAAAATACAAACTGCATATTATTATTTCTGTACATGGAGCGAATAAAATCCACACTAAAACAAAATCTCTTCTCTTTATCTCCTCTCTATCTATCTTATCCCCCCTCTCTTTCTCTCTCTCTTGCCTTAACTCTTTTTCGTTCCCACTACTACTACTGCACTGTCTCATTCATTATCAGGCGACATCTTTATGTCCACTTCAAAAATTGTTTTCACCGAATAATGTTTTATATATTATGCCAATTTATATTTGTATTTATATAATGTAAAAAAAGAACAGATGGAGAGTAGTCATCTGTCATTTCACAAAATGCTCAAGAGAATTCATATAATGGCCTCATGTTTTTGCCAAGCACCATCACAGCGGAACATTTTTTGAGTAAATATTAATTTTATTTTTTATTTGTACTCAACCTACTCAAAATACGATTTTATGGATGTCAGAAGAAGTAGCAGCTAAGGATATTTTATTTAAACAGCTGCAAATGGATGAATGACCGCTTTAAACATGGCTTTTAATTTATATAAATACAAAATAGTCATAATAATATACATATAATGTGTGGCTCTAGCTAAAAAATGCTTCGTTTAATATTTGTTGGCGGACGGACGGACGTTAGACACGAGTGCAATATGAAACATAACGTCATTATAGCTCATATTTTATTAACTATCGTGTGTAGGAAAACTTCTAGAACAATGAGATTCTTCTAGTCAGTCATCTTATATTATATGATTATCACAGCATGCAACGCAACCACCACCGAAATGAACTTCGTCTTTCTTTTCTATCAATAAACTTGAGTAAAAAAGACAGATTCGATATTATTATTTTATGATACGAGAGAAGAAAATTGATACAATTGTTTTGTCAGATAGTATAGTAGCAGCAAAGCACCCCTTAGTTACACTGTCATTTTCTTCTTTTGTTTATTATATGATGATTTTCAGACTCGGTTACAAAAAGATTTGATCTGCTAATGAGATACTTAATACGAGTGGTAGTGGTGGAGTTGGATCTGTCTTCATTCTTTTTTTTAATACAAATAATGTGTATCTCTTGGTTTCTACTGTTTACAAAAAACATTTCCCTCTCGTTCACACCCGAGCAACTTTTATTTATTATTGAATTTTCGTTGTTTTCATTTCGCTTATTTTTTCCCCGGTCATTTGCAAATAGCAATGCAATGGTCAAATATTTGCCGGTTTTCCATCACCACCTAGCCATTTTAATTGAATCAAAATCAAATCCGCTGGCAAATGTTAAACACTTGAACGGTGAGGAACTTACGATTAGTGAGTACGTAGCGATATTAATGTTAATGTGTAGGTAGGTAGTCCAGAGAGAGATGGGATGACGGGATGGGAGTGGAATATTATTGTTTACTTTTTCCGTTTTGTAAAAACATTACGCGATACATTACCCAGTTGGTGTTAATTTCAAATAAACACACAAACGCTTCAGCTCAACGATTATGATGATTACTTTATGCCAATTGCCAACACAAATTTAGTAGAAGGAGAGATTCGAAACAAACGGAACAATTCGCAAATATGTTGAGAGAGAGAGAAAAAGGAAAAACATGTTGACAAACATTTAAAGAACAAAGTGGGGAATATATTCATATTATTAAGTATATACATATTATACGATTTAGAATATTTTTTTATAACTGCCTTTCTCTTGCGTAATTCATTTCCTCTAATAATCTGTTTCCTGTCGACGTCTCTTTCCCGTTTCGCCAGTTAAAGAAACAGTGGTAATGCCTGATTACATTCAGAGAACCAGAAAGAAGTTATTGAAACAGATGGTTAAAAATTTCATTTTCGCTTTGTATTTTTTTCCTTTCTCCATCCTAAAATGTGCTTTTTGCTCCTTACAACCGTCGTCGTCTGTTCACTCAAGTATAATATTATACTTTGTTGTCGAATGAAAGAGTTTCCTTTCTTTCAAGTGAGAAAATCGAAATTGGATTTTGCAGGAAAAAGGAAATAAGAAGGACCTTCAAAGTAAAAGTGAAGAGTTAGGATAAGATTTTTAGGTAGAACGTAAAGGAAAAGTTTGTTGCTATTTAAGTCTTATTTGAGTTTACGTGTTTTGCTTTCTTTTCTTCGTTTTTTTTTCTTTGCCGAAACATTTCTTCTCTTTTAATGACAATGCAGGATTTAAGTTTTGTGTATAAACTCTTATTAAGTGATGTAATTATTGATTCTTTATTTTAGATTTGAGTTTAAAATCTCTTCAAATATGATTTATTACTTATTTGTAACGAGTTTATGAAATAAATAAAAAACTGTGTTTTACATTTTAGACTCCATTTGACAATAAAAATGGGGTAAATGAAGTGTGTATTAAAAAGTTTTTTATGTGCCTTTTATTCCTTTCGTTTTTTTAAATTAATAAATGAGTTGTGTTTTGATTTTGTATTAAAATTGTAAACGAAAATATATGATTTTTGCTTATCAATTTCAAAAAAGTTGAGCTATGTTGTTTTGTTCTCCTTTAGTCGTTGCTTGAAATGGTTTTTTAATGAATTTTAAAAAAAGAATTCCAGAGATCTTTTGGAGTAGGTACTTTTTAAATGTATTTTTCAAATTTCATTAAATTTAATTTCTGCCTGTGTTGATTAAGAAATAGTTATTTTTAATTGGTTTTCGACGGAGATTTTTCAAAAAAAAACAAGATTACCATTTTCAGCTGGATCTCCTTTCTTGGTTGCAGCATTTCCCATATTTGAGTGTCGCCCAGTGAGCACCTGGGACGAACACGATGGTCAGCCGACTTTTACGAAAAATGTAAAACCAAAAATTTATACGCGGCGCAGACCTCAAGAAGGATCTCTTTTTCCTTTATAAATCTTTTCGCCCAAAAAAGAACAAATCACAAATTTACACAAGAAAAATATAATATTTTCTTAATTTTTCTTGAGAAACATTCACGTCAGATATTGCAGCGGTTGTCGGAAACTTTTTGATACTTTTTTTTATTCAAGATATCCACCAAAACAACCTAACGATACAACCGGATGATTCACAAATAATTGCACTGTAATATAATGGAGAACCTAAGAAAATAAATTGAGAATATCTGGAAAAGGTTACAAAATGACTGCGAGGTAAAAGGTGTGTCGTTTATTTCCACATGAACAGAGAAAAGTCAGTCAATTGTTCAGCAAAAAGAGTTCCTTTAAAATAGTCGCAAATATTTTGTATAATAATGGAGTTTCAATATAATTATATAAAAATGAAAACTGGAGAGACTAGCAAGTAGTAATCATAGTTTTGGCAATAATGGACATGGCTCATTCATGAGGTTTTTCTGTACAGTCAGTAACCTCGTCATTATTATTATATGGTTTTGGACTGTAAAGCTCTCTGCCAATCCATCAATCAAATCAAATCAGTGCCGAAAAAGCACAACCTTCAATTCCTTCATCTCTGCTGCTTCTTATCATCCATATTATTTTAATCCAATCGCGCTCGATCATTCGTCGTTCCGAAGGTTTGCGGGTCCGTTAAAATAATAATATTTTTTATATATTAAAAATTATTTTGTTCTTCCTCCTATCTTCCAAGGTAAACAAATCGTATGTCTACAACACTACAGTCATTCCCAATTAAAGTGCACAATTGGACATTAATTCAGCGACAAAAATTTCAATTGTTTTTGCTGTTGTTGTTGTTATTAGCGGTAGCGGGTAACAACGGAGCACCTTCTACAACCATGCAGGAGCTGATGATAACCTTCCTCGTCGAGAAAATCAAAACAAAATGTACCAGAAGAACATACACTCATATCAAACTAGGAGGAAAGAGAACTGCAGAACGGCAACAACAGAAACAAATGTGGGCTTTTGATATCACCACGAAACCCTCCTGCTTTTTTTGATGAATGTTTTTAATATTGGATTGTAATAATACTTTTGAATGAAAAAAATGAAATATTTTTAGAGTTCTTCACACAAGGAACACGCCGCGTTTCATATTTTTCAATTGAATTGTTATTTATTTTTTATTATTGTTCTTTCTCGTTGACTGGAAAATAGAGAAGTGGCCGTATATAATTAAAGGAATTTCCTTTTCAGCAGTTTACAACCACAATTACATCAACTTCTTATGTTTTTGTCTTGTAACCTTCTGCAGAAGGGACAGAAGAGAGAAAATAAGTGATCTGTGATGGAATAGCCCTCAACCAGCCAAAAAATAATGTACTAGGAAAAGGGTAAATTGGATATTATATGTGTTGTAGTAGTAAGAAAAGAAGCAGCAGCAGCAGCAGTTTTTAGTTGTAATAGAAGAAGTTTTGTAGTAGATGTGGAGTAATACAATTTCTATTACATGAGAATATCTTCACAGGAGGAACGAGAGTACGGCGACGGCAGGGCAGTATAAAAACGACTTTTCACTTCTTCCTTGTATAAAGTTGTACGACAATGATTTGGCTGCTTTTGCTGCTGTTGTTGTTGCCTGCTGCATACTTCATATCATACGAAAACATGCTGCAAAAAAGCAGCTCTTATGACTGAACTGAAGTTACTTATCGTTTTGTAAAAAAACCAACCCGTTCAGAAAAGAGGAGAGCTAGAGGAGACGAGAACATATCATGATGTTGATGATGATGATGACGACGATGATAAACTTACAAGTAGATCGAGAAGGAAGGAAAATGAGATAGGAGAAGAGGAGAACATTACACAGAATATAATGTACAGAAGGAGAGAAGAAAGAACTCGTTTTATTCCTTTTACTAGTTTCTGATGATGATGATGATGATGATGGTGAGGAGGAGGAGGATGATGAGGGCGAAGTTGGCTTTTTATATATTGCCCGTCGGCTCACCGCCGCTCCTCACCGTGTTCAGCAAGAAGCAGGCAGCAGAAGCAGAAAACATCGACATAATATCAAGTGCAAAATTATATAAAAATTTTC
>JAHZNJ010003038.1:0-20597 GCA_027744475.1 Lepidocyrtus cf. sotoi NNG-2020 | reverse complement strand
AAAAAAAGGAATGAAATGAAAGGCATAAACATCAACAACTAACAAGTACGTGCACCGTACATATTAGTTGGTTTTTTAACAACTGTAAAAAGGATGTAATAGGAACCGAGTTTTGTACGGGCAATAGAGATACATTTTCTATCTATCTTCATCTCTTTATTTCCTCTTATAAGTATTTGAAAGAAAAATCAAAGCGACTCTACCCATTTTATCTTCTATTATATAGCAAAACAACGTATTTATTTAACTGTGGAATACGGCTAAAAAGTCAATAATAACATATAAACACTGTACCAACCAATACCAACTACAAAATTCTTATAGGAACGGAAACTTTCCAAATCTCGGCTACATACTTACACTATTTACTCTCTCCACCACGTAAATATGTATTTTTCTTCCTCCCCGAAAGCAAAATAAACGGTTCAATACTGCAAAATAAAGTATATGCATTACGTTAAATTGTGTCTTTCTTTGTGGGTCTGTGCGTATTTGTAAGCTTTTTTTGAGTATAATATATAACCATAAACACCTTAAGGAAAGTTATAAAGGGCATATATTTTCACTAAAGAGATGAGATGAACTCATTCAAAATCATCGAGTCGAACCAAATCCAAGAGTTTCAATTTCACAGCCGGATTTTCTATAGGCTCAACGCGTCCTATAAAAAATGGGTTTTCTCTAGTTCTTCTTTCCCTGAAGAACTCACATCAGTGAGTGAGAGGAAAATGCATGCCAGTATCGTTGTATAGGAATAGAAGAAGGAGTATCATCATCGACATCAACAGACCCTCCTCTACGTTGATGATGTTGATGATGATGAGGACGATGATGATTCTCATCATCAGTAATGCAAGTCGGTAGTCTCGGCAGTAAAAGTGGTATTCAACTGCAGTACTTCAAGTGAGAATGCTCCATTGTATTTTTCATTTACCATTGCTACTGCAGAATGCATTACCACCACCGCCAGTATTATTTTGTGTGCGTGTACGGATTACCATTTGAGAGGACTTCCTTTCCCACATACAAAGTAAATATACGATGACTACAATGACGATGATGATGCTTTGCTTCCACACAACTTTCCAAATAAAGATACTAAAAACGAAAGAAGAAAAAGAAAAATATCGTTATCCAGCCAGCGATAGATAGGGCGGGTGAGAGTTGATAAGGGAAAGAGATAGGGAAGAAAAGGAAGGAACTTCTATTCTAGTTTACCTTAAACTTGACTAATATTTACTTCTGTCCTATCATTCAAAGCAAACCGGCTGCTCTTGTTGTGATTGTTACTCTTTCTCTTTTTTCTCTTTCTCCTTTACTCCAATATTTCCTTTTATCTGGTGTATTGGAACTCTGCCCAGAAAGACCCAGAGAGTTATCCACAGAATCCTTAAATAACAACAGCAGTCGTGGAAGAATCAGCAGCAAAAAAGCTACCGTACAAGTGCGTAAATACAAAACACACCAAAAAGCCACCGCCATACTACCATCATCATTTTCTTCTTCTTTACAACCACCACCACCAAAAATAAAATAAATATATGTATACGCTTAACTTAAAGGACAAAGAGAATTCTTCTAAGGCTTCTCCTCGTTTCATTGACTACTTTCTCTCCGAGTATGTGTGAGAAAAAAAGGCAGGATAATAATAATAACGAATGTTTTGTTTTTTTCTGGTCTTACTATTCTTACTCTTCACTTCCGTCCCTTTTTATTCAACCCTCACTCACACTCTTACATAAAAGTACTAGTTACGGTTTACAAGGACAAAAAATTGGAAACTTGTACTTGACTTTCACAGCAAAAACATGCTCTACTGTATCCCACGCACATATTATCTTGACGACGTAAATAGTGTGTGTTTTACTTTAACTTTTGTATTTGTCATTTTTACCTTCTCCTTTTTTATTAGTCTGGGAAATATAAAGAAGAAGTTAAGGAAATACCGTGCGTACGTACGTATGCATCTCCCAGATAAAAAGAGCTCGCGAAGGATTTTTTTAATAAAAGTTTCTCGTTTCCAATAGGGGAGAAGGATTTTTTCGGTGAAATTTACTCATGAAAATTGTCCATTTGAAAATATAAGCCGAGATGATTGCTGATTTGGGCTTAAATGGGAAAATGACGTGGAAAGGAGAATGCAATGGAAAATTGTAATGTCGGTAATAAAACACACTACAATAATGTGGCCATTGTACTTATACATACTACGTACGTATGTGAATGTGATGTACCTACGTACCAAATAGCAAATACTTACGTACGGATAAATGTACAGTGCAGAGATGTTGTTGTCATCTTGGGGAAGATTCTTTTTCTTTGTTATTTCCATTCACTTCTGTGAACATAAAAATAAGAAAATTCTTCTCTCTACTGCTTTTGCTGATACTGGGATATTCTCAAAGAGGCTGAAAAAGTAAGCATTCCGCTTTTACATCGAGAAAAACCAAAAAATAAAGTGGTGTTTATTCAGATGGCTACACTCTGGACTACTCTGTATTTTGATAATGACATTTGATTAGGTTTTACTAGCACAAAACAAAGTGGCAAAGAAGAATAGGAAGAAAAGAAACTAAAGGCTAACAAAACGGTAATAATAAAAAAAGTCTCCCGTACAAATGCAATACAATACAGTAGTACTGAAAGAACAAGAAACGAAAACATGAAAACGCAATTTGTTTTTTGTACATCTTTTTAAATTACCTAATCCAAAGCCTCTATGCTCTAAATTGCCTATTCGTGTCAAATCCAATGAAACAACAAAACGTAAGGAACCACGGACGCCGCTTTTGCTACAGACTTCACTGCAATTTGTTTAGTCAAACACATAATTTGACTCTTCAAA
The DNA here is from genome assembly GCA_027744475.1 of Lepidocyrtus cf. sotoi NNG-2020. Classification (NCBI taxonomy): domain Eukaryota; kingdom Metazoa; phylum Arthropoda; class Collembola; order Entomobryomorpha; family Entomobryidae; genus Lepidocyrtus; species Lepidocyrtus cf. sotoi NNG-2020. Next base: position 17,752 of record JAHZNJ010003038.1, on the reverse strand, counting down.
GGCATTTTCGTTGCTGTCAATAAGTTTCGGGTGAATATCCTAATAACCCTACAAACATAATTATGTGGCGAATTTTAACGAAATTTAATATTAATCAAATGTAAAATTTTCGTTAGAATTGAGAAAAACAGCAACCCAGCGACATCAAGCACATGCTTACATTAAACAAGGTGCTAAGCGTTATTTGGTACAAACTTGAGTGTTTAGAGAATTCTTCTGTTTGGAAAATATGATTATTTTACCTTTACCAAGAAAACACAAACTCGCACCTTTTCACTACCATTTTGTATATTTGCTTGCAGCCATCCATTCATGCGTTTAACAACTCGACTGCGAAGAACAATAGCCTTGCGCCACATGCACTAGGTCAATCAAGATCTTAAGATTAAAGATATTCTTCAGCAAATCTATTTTTGAGGTTTCAAGATTACATCAAAGATAAACGATCAAGTAACGAGGAACAATCAAACCGAACTTGGAAAGAAAGAATGCCACCTGCGGGACGTAGATTGTCCGTTGACATTGTTCGACATGAATGAATGGAGTTATAGAAGACTGAGACCGACCAACCGGTATGTATTCTCATTTATTTACTCACAAGCGCTTCACAATAGCCAAGGTGATTCAAGTCAAACCAAGCAGAGCTAACGAAAGCAAAGCAAAGCAAGGGAAAAATGGAAAGTATGGAGTATGGATGGATGGATGGATGGAGAGAAAACCATTTCTCTCGGCTTTCCCTTTTCCCTTTTTGTATTTTAGCCGACCTGCTGCTAACTCCGTCGTTTTTTCTAGTACCCATTAAATTGAATAGGTTCCTCTCGTATTATCGTTCCTAGTGATTACATCTTTTGCTGATTCACAGCTTTTCAAACGCACTCAGCAAATGCTCTGTTGTAAAAAGAAAAGTAGTGTGCGTAGAAAATGCTAACAAATGCTAAGCTTACACACAAACACGTACACAACGAAAGGCCACCCTGTTGTTAAAACAATGATTTTCCCTTAGATCTTTAAAACAGATTAAATTCAGAAGCATTTATTTCTCTAACGAACATTTTTATAAATGGAAAGCTTAATAACGATTAAAGTGAAGTAAAAAAAATAATGATATTTTTTTAAGAAGAAGGGACCTTTGATATTTTTAATTTTATACTCATCATCATGAATAATGCTTCTGAAAATCTAAATTGAACGCAAAAAACGTTTCCGGTCCAAGTTTTAATTATTGCCTTTGATAAGCTGAAAAAAGAGATCTTTCTTCTTCAAAGAACGAGGAGCTATCAGTTGAAGAACGTAGAAATGTTTGCGTCATTCCCAAGTTAATGGTTAGTTTTTCAAGGGTTTGAAGAAGCATTTGCGAAACATTTGTCTAGAAAATAATTGCCTTGCTTGACATTATCTGATTCAAAGTGGGTAGGTAGCTAGAGCTATGTTATGCTATGCAGTCACCGGAATGACTTCCTTTTCTCCCTCTCTCTTTCTCTCTCTCTCTCACTAACCGTCATTCTTCTTCTTCTTTTCATGTTAGTCTTCTCTTCTTCTCAAGATAAAGCACTATACAGAAACATAGCGGCAGAGAAGTAGCTATCTAAAAATCAACCCTTTTCATGAAATTACATCTTCTCCAGAAAAAAGAGAAAAGAGAAGGGAAGAAGAAGTCTGAAGAACTGAAGTAAAAAATCAAACATTTAATAGACTTGTACCCACACACAACATCAATTACAAAGGCTCTAACAGCTTTTTCCATCTTCACGTTCTCTCTCTTTCTATATCATGCGTGTATGTGTGTACGTGTTTTTGTGGTGCGTAGACGGAAGCTGAGAAAATGATAGAGCGGGAGTCAAGTAAAGAGGAGAGAGAAAAAGAGAAAGAGAAAAGGAGAGAGCGTACGCAAACGTAAGAGTTAAAAAGAGTTAGAAAATAAAACGACAGAAAAGCAATAGAAAGAAATGAGTGATGGATTGTTGCAAGAAGAAGAGGAAGAAAAAAGTGCTGAACTACCACATTTCATTTACTCGTTCAAGTCCAATTCAGTAGTTAAGTACATATCATCGTCATCATCTTGTTATATTGGATTGGTGGTGGTGGTGGATTTTTAAGAGGAAGTCGTGTTTACTTCAATATACCGATATGCCGCTTTATATCCAAGGAGTAGTTATGTGAATATGTATTATGTCAGAATATTCATCATCGTTATACAGTTTTCAGATGGGTTTTATTTGGTTTTCTCATACCCCTCTTACAAACTATTTCAAGATCGATAAGCAATTAGTCAGAATATCTTTTTTGGTGCTCCGTCTGTGCCTTCAGGTCTTTTTTCTGCTTTCACACAGTCACCACCACCGGTACCATCGCCATTATCAACAACATCGTCTTCTCTGCTGCTGCTCCCACTACTGACACTTATTTACTTACCACTACACTTCAGCGGAGAGAGAAAATAGAGAAGAAACATTGCCCTGGAAAACTTTTCATGAATGCATAATATTTTTGCTTCTGCTGCATGTATTCCTACACATTTTAATATTATGCAAAAGTGAAGAATGGTTTTGTTAGTCCACCAAGTTCTCAACTCCGATACACTGACTTCAGCTCCCCTAATTAACTTTCTATTATTTATTAATAGTAGAGAGAGAGAGAAAGAGGAAAAAAGTTTGTTGGTTTGTTTATTTTCACCGTAGGTCTTTCATATTTTTTCTCTGATAATGTTCATGTTATAACGTCCACGGCTGAAGGAATATTCTGTTCTGGTATTACAAAAAAAGTTCCAATACCTTGTTTAAAAAATTTGATTTTATTATTCGGTTTCCGCTATGATTTCAAATATGACTAAATATTTCTCTTTAAATTCATTGTTCTTATTTTTGATAGAGATTCACCATTATTGTATTTAATCCTTTACAGCACATCATCTTTTGTATTTATAATCATTTGGACAAGGCATTGATATCGGCTAGCTTAGATACTGTTGCAAAACCAATAGCCTTTAAAAAAAAGAAATTAACACTTGCTTATCAATAAATTGGAATTGATTTTGCTGTGAATAATTTTGCGTTGCTTCTAATCCTTTGTTGCCATCGTTAACTAACCACAAAATTATATTAAAGAATCTTTTTAGGTCGTAGTACTAAAATGTAAAATAACGAAGAAGAAGAATAAGAATCGAACGCAAAGTGAAATTTGAAAGCTATCAATTTCAATACAGAAATACAAATGTTATACTATGACACTTAAAAGGAAATTCTATGCCCCTATTGTGTAACCATGTTTTTTTATTGCAATATTCAAAAGCCCTACATTGTTATTATAGTAATGAGTAAATATTAAATGATACTTTTGTCTACCTTACTTCATTTCGTTTGATGATCTTATCGTTTCGGTGCCCCACATTTATTAACAATCAGTCATTATTATTAACGCAATGTTGTTGTCAAATCCACGTGAAAAGGCAATGGTTCTGTATTTTCATTTAAAACCCCAGACGACTAAACTTATTTAATGTAGTCTAGTCGTTCATGATTTTAACAACCTCAGATTTATTTGGAAAGGACAAAATGAAGCAAGAGCTGAGCTGTTTAAATGAAACAAACATTACGCACTTGAACGTGCCTAATTGCATATTTTGCAATATTTTTCAAGTATTTGTGCTAGTCAGTTGTTTGAAAAATTGCGGAATTGTATGTTTTGTACATTTTTTACTGTGCGGAAACAGAAATCCCTATTGGGTGGAAGGACTAGACAATAATATTATAGAAATACGTTATTATTATTAATATTATACGTATTATTAAGTGTCGGTTGTAAACGCTTTAGAAAGGAAAAGTTATTTGGAATTTCGTTCTAACAATAAACTTGTTTTAAGAACGGTACTTCAATTTCGTCGACGCTGCTGATGAAAATGAAATGATTTTGTTTTCCATTCTGCATGCCCAACATAAACTTTCTATAATCCGATTTAAATCCACACAGCAGCTTTGTTATTCAAGTACAGAAATACTTTTACATTGTTAAGGAATGCTGATGATGGACATGTAAGTCCAGCGGAAGATGTGCTACTCTAGGATTTTATATGCTTTCATAGAAACTATCAAATTGCAAATTTGAGGAATGACTTTTTTGCTTTCATATGTTTCGTTATTTGTTATACTTTAGGAAAAATAATTCGTTTTGAAATAATATTTTTGATATATGCATATCATTATTATTTTTTGTGTTCCAAAAACCTGCATGTCAACGTCAACTATAATATGTAGGTAGACACATGTTTTTGTTGCTTGAAATTAATTTTCCGAGAAAAAAGAGAAAGTCGGAATGCTGTATGCATAGATAATATATATTTCTATGTATGTTTACATATACATAAATCTAAATTTATTTTAGAGTTCTGCGTTTAATTTTTGTCTGATTTTATAATCCTTTCACTAAATAATTAAATGGCAACAGCACCGAAAGTTAAAGGAAGAAACCTACTTTCACAAAATATTACGTAGGTGCTACATTTGTAATGCAGCTTGTCTCTGAGTCTGTGACTGATGCATGGCAGCTCCATTAAACATTTATATTTTTTTACAAAGAGTCGTCCGTCCCAGTAGTATTTCTGTCTGCTACAAAAATTCAACCCGGTTGCTGTTGCTGCTACTCCTCGACCTTCCTGACGTATGTACCCAGATAGGTATGTAAATTATTTAAAATTCTGTTTTATATTTTGCAGGTCAGACTCTGTCCCAGACTCTGAAGTCTGGTGGAAAATAAATTTTTCATCAGACTTTTTGGTATTTTCAGTAAACCTTTTTGTTTGCGACAAGTCAAGGACAACGATCACATTCCATTACATTTTTAATTCTGAGGGATTCGAAGATTTTTCGAGAGAAAATTCTTTTAGAGCATTCAAAAACATGAAAACAGAAATACCTTCCGGTTAAGTGTTGAATCTAATGGATTCCACCCCACAGTATTACATCATCATCATGTACGCATTTCTGAAAGAAAAATAGTAAAGAATGAGAGTTCGCATTTTAGAAATACTTTTAGACGTACTTTACATATAAGAACCATCCAAAATAAAAAAACTACAAGTTGTACGTTGTACTTATGTATAACCCCAGATGATTATCAGTAATAAAAGCTAAAGCCTCGTAAATCCTTTACGCATTAATGAGAAGATGGGTCCGCATACATTCAAGCTATTCAATTGACTAACAGCGTCTGGTCTGAATGAGTAGAATTTCGTTTGGTTCACGTATGTACTTATGTGCCGAAAAAGCAACGTTTAGTTGACTAAACTTTGTTTTGTTGTATAATCTAAATAAGAATAAAAAAGTTCAACCAAACATTGCATTATTGTCCTTAAGAATAATATTTGTCCTTTTCTTTTCTTTCTTCTATTTTCTTCCAATCCTGCTTTAACTGTATTTTACTACTGTAACGTCGTCTTTTCTTTTTGCAGTTGAGTTTGTTTCTTTAGAGAGAGAAACAAACAAAAGTGTAAAACTGCAATGCATGTGAGTCTTGCTCTTGCTCACCACCACCCAAAAGTAACCAAAAGACTGGCAACACCACACAGTCACAATTAAATTTTTAATTAAAAACTGTTGGCTTCTTTACTTTTTGGTGTTGCTGCTGCACTGAAGTAAAGAAGCAAGAATCATCATCAACATCATCAACAACATCAGTAGCACAACAATCAACATAGGAGCGAGCAGCAGCATAACAATGTCATCCACTTTTTAACTTTAACTTTAACCTAGCCGCTCCTCATGAGAGCTGACAGGAGGGAAGAGATAGAGAATGAGTGAAAGAATGAATATCTAAGTGAATCAAATGTTGACAAAACATGAGGATCTTTGGCTTTCATCATTCCACTACAGCAGGCAACTATGAAGCTACTTCCTCTTTTTCTACTGCTCACTCACTCCATCCTTTACTTTTTCATTCCCACACGTCAGTTAGCTGCATTACTGACTGTATAAGTAGTTAGTAGATATTCGGTAGTAGGATGCAATGCTCCTTCTCGATGTTGTATTATGCTAGGTATTCCCAAGTTAAATATGTATCTGCAGACAATTTTTGCTTAAAAAGCCGAAAATGTTGTTGACAGTACAAAATCTTCTCCATAAAACTTACAAAAAAAATATGTATACGTAAAGGACGAAACAGTGGCAGCAGCAGGAGTAGCAAAGCAGCCCAAACGACGATGACATCAAGAAGAAAGCAAGGAAAAGTTAAAACATCTTAATATCTAAGCACTGATAGTAAGGCACAGTCACGCTCCCACACATTTTCATGGGAATGCATCGATCAGCTAGCGTGAAGCATCAGAAATGAGTTTTTCTTTTCCAGTAATATATGACACAATTTCCTTTCCTCACTTAAAAAGGACCCAAGTACGACCTAGCACACATTATCATTTCTAATGTTCAGTAGGTTATTTCCACAAAGGAGGAGAAGAAATTAGATCATTTATATATTTTATAGTATGCTGATTTTCCCATAAATACTTTGATACTACAAAGCTGCTGTTGCTGTTGCTGCTTGTATAATAATACCGGAGAGGAGGAAAATGGCAAGAGGGAAAAATGTTTCCAGTAATAAAAAAGGCAGTCCAATAAGCGGGAAGAGAGGAATATAAATGGGACAACTTTTATAGTGAAATTAATGTTAAAGAATATGTGGAAATGGTGGAATTTCAACAGCTGAATCAATAACGAGTCTCTTTTTATGGCTTACTATAAACATTTACCAGTCAACACTCTCTACTTTGGTCAAAAACAAGGTCAAAAACTTGGAACTCCTCCTTAGTACTAGTATTATTGTAATGAACGAGGAGGAGGAAGTAAAAGAAGAAGAGTGAAAAAAGGAATGAGGAACCAACAAGAAAAATAATATTCTGCCTGCCTAAGTACTTTCCTGTTAAAAACCTATATAAATGAGATACTGCTGCTGCATACTTTACTTACTCTCATCTTATTATCTTTTTTAATGTAGGTAGGCAAATATAGTCATCCGTTTTTATCTTTTTGATGTGCAAAATAGAGCGAGCTTTCTTCTTTCTACTACACTCATGCATTTATTTAAAAAGTAGCCTGGCTATTTTTCAGCGTGGAAGAGAAATTATAGAATAAATAAATGGAGGAAGGAAGGAAAGAACGAAAATACATGTAAAAACAGAACAGAATATTAAACATAGATATATCAAAGAAATAAAAATCTTATGGTGTGTTATGTTGTGTTGTAGTAGGCTAGGCAAGCATTTGACTTCATAGATAAGTAATTTGGCGTTGCTTTTGCTAACTGCTCATCATCAAAACATGAGAGAAAGATAAATAGTAGTACTGAACTTTCATTTCTATAAAATATTATCTCATTTACTCTGTTTTTGTAGAGGAATAGGAAAATGCACGATGTTGTTTGTTTGGGTACACTTATCATCGTTACTCATCCTCATCTTGACTGCTGAACTTTACTTATAAAATAAATAAAAGTTCTATTAAAATATCCACCTACCTATTACATACTTTATTAGTGCTTGAAGTGAAAATATTATATTTTCTTTTAAAAAATACATAACAAGTTAATTTTCCTACTCCCACTTTTTATTTATGTATAAATTATGAGAAAAAATAAAACTTTTGGATTTTACTATGTTTTAAAGGTAAGCGAAAGAACTAAAGAAGGAGAAAAAGAAGGAGCGAACAAATAAAAATAAAATTGAAAAATCATCACGTCAGCCATGATGTGACTTTGTAAAGGAATATTAGCTATTACTGCTGCTTGAAATCCACAACAACTGCCAGTTTTATTCTCAATATTTAATTGAACATGAATGAAGTGGTTTTATTGTTTAGCTCTTCCAGTTAGAAAAAAACGAAAAAAACGAAAACATTAAAAGAAAGGAGAAAATGAGTGAATACCCTATTTATTTTCTTTTCTATCATCGCCATCACCATAATACTAATATTTCCACCACCGCCATATTTATACAACTTTGATGGTGATTTGATGACGATGTTAATGGGAATGGAAATGAAATGAGTGTCTATCATCATCAACATGATTATTTTTAACGAGAGAGACAGAAGAGAGAGAGAGAGGAGGAGATACTTTTTTTTCTATTTTACTCCATGAAGTCAACTCATCAGCATTATCATCATCATCATCGTCATCATCGTCTACTTCTGTCAAGTATATTTCAAATTTCAACAAGGAACATCTTCCTCTTCTCCTCTCCACATCTAGAGAAATTGCCCATTTCCCTTTTTACATTAAACTTAAAAAACAATGAAAGGGGAAGGAAAGTTGCAAGAGAGTCTCGCGTGCTTGTCCTATCTGGGAATAGAGTGATGAGATGAGAGAGAGAGAGAAGAAAAACTGAAAAAATAGAAGAAAAAAAGAAGAAAAAATGAAAAACCTGTATGCGCATACATGTACAGTTTTAAAAAATAAACTTTTTGAGGTTTTTTCCTTCTCTTCTCCTCCTTATTTCCCTTCTCAAGAGTCGAATGTCATTTGCATCAAAATAATTAAGAAGTCCACGCTCCAATTATTAAATTCATTTTGATGAAGAAAGGGAGAGTATCAGCTGCACCAAGGGAGAAGAGAAAGAAGAAGAAATGAAACGAGAGAAACAGAAAGACACAGAGAGAAACTTTTTTTCTTCTGAGGACGAAATGATCTAACTAACTAGAGAGGGTTATGCTATGCTTTAAAGCTGTGTGTGTGTGTATGTAAATTGTCTATTTCTGTGGAAAAAAACTTTCTGACAAAACATCTGGTTTCTTGAATTACTGCATTTTGAATAAACATAAGCATCATCAGATTCTTCTTTGGAGAAAGAAAGAGAAAGAGAGAAGAGATAGTTGCCATAACCTCATTTTGTCTTCTTGTGCCTACTGTGGTGTAGTGTTTTCTATGAAAAAGTGGAAGCAGTACCTTCATCATTACCGCATCATCAGTTACTAAGCCACTTTTTTATAACGAAAATAGGGAGAAACTTTTTTTTAGAAATAACTTAAGCCAACCAACGAACGTAAGTAAGAGAAAAAGTTGTGTAATGTAAACCATAATGTAGTAAATTCATAGAAGAAAATGGTAGGCATTGTTGTAGTATGAAGAAAAGCCACTCATAATAGCAACTTGGCTTGACTTTCATTTCGTTTCAACAGCAGCAGCAAGTACGTAAAGTAACCAGAAAGCAAGTTCTCTTTTGAATGCATATTTATTCCCCTATTCCCACAATAAAACTCGTTTTTCCTTAGTACCATTCCATTTAAGAAGTCAGTGACGAATGACTTCTAATTTTCAACCGTCTTTCTAAATTCAATCTACGTTCTTATACTTACTCCACTCAAGTCATGATCATATTTTTATAAGAAACAAACGGAAATCTCCACTTCCCATTTTCTTCCTTCCCTTTTTTCCTCTCTCTCTCTCTCCCATTTTTGATTGACTCACTCGAGGACTCTCTCACTCTATGTGGTGCAGCAGTGCTAGGCTACTGGTACCTTTTGATTTTTTCATTCTTTATAATCTCCCGTTTTTTTCTTCTTCCTATTAACTTATAGGAAAGTGGTTTTGTTCCTTTAACAAGGACATTTTTGTTTCAAAGCTCAATCATATGACTATGGCAATCTAAAGGATTACCTTTTTCTACGGACAATCGTTTTGTGCAACTATCAGGTCGTTTGAGGCTACGGCTGTTAGTCATTTATAGAGAGAACGAGAAAAAAGGGGGAGATGGGACGCTGGAGTACATTATACGTTTTCTTTTACTTATTTCAGTCTCTCTCTCTCTCTCTTTCGATTTGCTCTTCTTCTCTTTCCTTTTCTTCTCTCGTATAACTACTAAAAATACACGTTCAGCCTGAGTAAGCTAAGCAAGCACTTTTAGCAAAAAATGAGAATTTTTTTGTTCCTTTTCCCTCCCGTTTCTTCCTATTTATACGACAGGAAATAGACAAAGAATGAGAAAAAAAGAAAGAAAGGGGCAATGATGCGCTCTTTTTTTCTCCGCAGGATATTATTACTTGAAGTCAGTCTTAAGGCATTTTTTTGCTTTCAGAAGAGATCGGAGGAGCCACTCTACTATCATTTACGATGAGAATGAGAAGTGCGTAGGTAAAAAGGTACCGTCATCTCATCAGCATCATCATCATCATCTTTCTTCTTTTTCTTCCTTCTTCTTATTTCTCATATCATATGTTATGCAGAGCACCTATCAGCAGTAGAGAGAGAAAAAACCTTTTTTCTTTCATAATATAAAAACTGGGAACTTCATCCAGAAAAAAAACCCTTACCACCAGCAGCCAAGCACCACATACTCCTACTGCTATCTCCTCACTTTTATCTTTTTCTAGAAAAAAGGGAGTAAAAATTTACCTTGGTTGGTGGTGGTGGTGGTGCATTATAGCGTAGTATTACAGCAGCAGCAGCAGCAGCAGTACATACTTTCTTAGTTATTGCTTTGTATGGTTCCGTAGAATAAAGAAGGGAAGAAGAAATGAGACCTAGTTTTAGCCATAATTTTTAAACAGCCGTTTATTTAAATCACTCCCAGCCCTCCTCTTAACTTTGAGATCATTGACTTGATTTTACTCGTTAAATCTCCTGAAAATTCCTTGCATAATAAAGATGTGTGCTTCCCAACCTCCTTTTACATAGTTCTGCGTTTTTTTTACTCCAAACGCTCATTGCTGCCTCTCCTGCTCTTGCTGCTGCTCCAGTCTACCCAGGCCCTTCATTGTTCCCTTTTTTTTAAAAAAAAGAAGTTCCTTTAATAATAGCAGCATCTAGAGAGGAGTGTATGACTTCCATTTTAGAGAGAGAACTATTTTTCGCAGTGTAAGTGGGCTGATCTTATTCTCATATGCAGTAAAACGAAAATGGATTGAAGGAAGGAGGAAGTAAATACAGCTCATTTCATCGTTGTTATTTTTGCTGCCGAGTTCCTTTCCTTCGTACTAATTTCAAATAAATGTTATGTCTTCTTTTTCATGTGTAGTAAGTAGGTAGACATAGTCAGCTGGAAATCACAAGAAGAGTTCCACTCATTCATTGTAAAAAATACCTTTCTTCTTAAAGAAAAGTCAAGTACCAGTCCTGCAAAGAAAAAAAAATTAAGTGAACAGATCCAACGTAGCGTGCATTAAGTGGAAGCATAATAGAAAGTATTTGAAAAAACGATCCTACTTACTTCCTGTGTAATGATATGTATCGTCGTCGTCGTCGTCGCAGAACTTTTCTCTTCTTACTTAAATTACACTAATCTTAAATTTCTTCAACTTTTCTTCACGAGTCAGTAAATTTTCTGAATGATATGATGATGCTGTATTATTATATAAGATATCCTTAAATAGCAGTATCGTGAGATCATCTTGTTGGAAGAAAGAGTTGGGTTTTAGTAGTGTTGGGTTGAGTGCTGTGCTTCTCGATTTCTATCAAAGGGAAAAAGCAATTGAAGTTCTTGCCAAACCACCTGAATTAATTTAAAAGCTAAACTTATTTTATTAATTCTCCCGTCAAAAGTCAGCAGTCTGATCTGATCTGATTGCGATGATGATAAAATTATTCAAATTTGGGTTTAAATAGCTTTCCTGTAATCAATTTGAGAATATTTTTAACATTACGGACTAACATTTTGAAAATGATGCGATTAGTAAAACCTGAAATTTAAATTTTCCATCCGAAAATTAAAATCAGACTCGGATTTAATATTTTTTACAATAATTTGGGTTAAAATAAAAATTTAAATTTACAGCGCAGCGTAAGAAAAAGATTGCGTTATTACAGCTCAATTCAACTGTTCAAAAAGGAAGAGACAATTGCACTTTAAAATTATTAGTTGAAAAAGACAACAAAAATTTGCAGAAGAAGGAAATTGATTCTTTTTTGTGTTAATGCTCCACTTACATTACATTAGGAGGGGAAAGATAATTGAATTTTATTATTTCCAAGGGCAGTCGGATGACATTTGAAGGCAATACGAAATTACATTGTCCAGGGGCATGAAGCCAGCAAAAAAGGAACGAACGAATCCATTTTCAATTTTATTTTTTACTACTTATATTGCAATACTTGAAAAACACTATTTGGTTCTGTATACAAAGTTCCTTGCTTCTTTCTTCTTCGTCTTCTTTCTAACATTGTAAATGTGATAGGATGTAATCCAAGATTAGAAAGTGTTTTAGTTGTGTTCACTGCGAGTGATTTATGTATCTGAAATAGAAAAGGAAGGAAGACGGTATTTTTCTTCTTTCTGATTCTTCTTTTTCATCCCCTCCATTTAGTCATTGCATTGCATTGCTTGTTTCCCTTTTCTTCTTCTTGCTCCTACTGCTGCCGCTTTTGTTGTTGTTGTTTTTGTTGTTGTTATTGCTGTGCGTCGTGTTAAACAAGATGAACACGTACGAATATAGTTTTATGTGTCGCTAAGCACGGTTTGTTTTGAGAATTTTTTTCCCTATTCCTTCTCTTCTTGCAGGCACTTTCCTTTATTTTAATAGACGTGTATCTAATACAAAATTTGCATCGTGTTTCTTTGGTTGATTGCTTTCAAGACATAAAACATTCGAGGGAGAAAACAAGAGAGAGAGAGAGAGAGAGAGAGTGAAAGAGAAAGAAAGAATGGCATTGTGAATAAAACCTACTCAGGATACAGCTGGCAAATAGATAAAACAATTTAGCACTTATATTCTATCTCATTTTCTCAAAACTTGCCTTGCAATGCACATCACTCTCCCCTCCTTATTATTAAATTTTTTGAGATAGATAAAACGATCTTTTGTTTGTCCTTGCCAAGTTAAGGCTTCTCTTTCTTTTTCTTCGTACGTACGTATTATGATAAGATTGAAATTGGGGTGAAACGAAAACCAATTTTCCAAGAATGAATTTTTTTTCTTCTCGAAATGATATTTTTTTGAACATGCGTGTGCGTTTGAGCGTAAGATTGTGTTCATAAAATCACTTTAAAAAGAGCCATTAAATCATTTATCGTATTTGTTGGATGTAGTAGTAATGGTGGTGAAAGTGAAGCCGAAAGATCCTTCGAAAGAAAACCCCAAAATTAGTTCTTGTTTAATCATATATCCTTCTCAAAAAAAAATGGAATTAGCCTGCCCGCCTGCCATTTCTTACCAGCAACTATAATAGTAGAAACTAGCAAGCTCCTGCCATAAAATTTTATTTAAAGAAGAGAAAATGTTTTTTTCTGTCGGGTTCTGTTGTCTTGGTTAAATTAAAGTGCCATTTCTTGTTAGAAAGTGACCTGTTTTAATATCATCCTGTTTCTGAGGCAGGCAGGTTTCCACTGTCGACGTAGGAGTGAGCACTTCATATATTTCATACATTTTATATATTAATTCGATGTAAATATCATAGAACATAGAAAAATATTTTCTTTTGCTACTACTTCTCTGCAACTCCGCCACAAGGAGCATGGAGCACATTATTTTCGTTAGTTTTATTCTGCCTACCTGCCACCTACGCGTTTAGTTTCTGTTATGTTCTAAGGCATACCTGTCTTTCATCTTGCGAGTTGAGTTCTTTCCTCATAAATGAGTTGATATTTATAAACTCTAAAAAACGTTTACTCGAATCCATAGTTTTGGGTAGGAGTGAATTGTGAATTGCAATAAGAGTAATAGTAGTAGTAGTACTAGTAGTAAAGAGTAGAGAGGAAATAAGAAACAAGTTGGGATATATTTCATGCCATTTTCGTCTTTATCAAATCCGCAATCTTCTTGGCATGTCTGGAAAGGTCTTTTTTGTTTTCTAGCACATTTTTCAATTTACCATAATTTTGCTCACGTTGTATTTGCAGCTCCACCACACACACACACACACACATTTATACCTACTCTGCACAAGCAAGTCATCTAAAGGTAAGGTGGATCCAAATTGCTTCCTTTTTAAGAGGATTCAACATGTCAAATAAGGCAGGAAGGAGTAAAGTAAAGCAAGTCAGCAAAAAAAGATGAAGTTATGCTTTATTTTTTATCTTAGCAGAGAGAAAACTACGAGAAACGACGAACACTTGCATAAATAAACTCCACTTTTTCTCTGTTTTTGTTTCTTTCTCTTTCACTCACTTTCTCGTTTTTTCTCTTCATCTGTCTTTACAAAAGATATGATATGATAGGCTACAACAACAGCTTCTCGAAAAAGAGTCGATTTTATCTCACACTGATAGTAAAAATGAAATAATCATGGTAAAAGTTCAAATACCTGGAAAAAAACAACACACTGTATAAAGAGAAGTAAAAAAATGAAGGAAAATAGCTACAGGAAAATTATCATTTCTTCTCGTTTTCTTCCTCTTATTCTCTTTTCCCCCGTTTTTATAACTTCCCATTTCTTTTCTTCCAGAAGAAGTAAATTTTCTCCTTGGTTTGTGCAAGTGAACTCAAGTGGAATGGCATGTCCCATTACCATCATCATTAGCTCACACCTCTCTTATTATTATCCAGATATTATAGAGGAACCAAAGTATGTACTTGTGTGTGTTGTTGGGAGTAGGGACGGAGGAGTATTACCGGGGTATTATTATTAGTATTGTGCGTAATGTTACGACAAAACTTTTTTTCAATAATAATAATAATAACAATAATATCACTGTGCAATATTATATTTGTGTGGTGGTGGTGGTGGTTATGGGAAGAGAAAGGGAGAGCCACAATGCTGACGACTGCTTCTTCCCGATGCTGCTGTTGCTATTACATAACATTGCGTAAACGACTTAAGGTCATGATACGAAGAAGTTGGTTATAAACCTCACAAATAACGCAACGTGTGTACGTGCATGTATGTGCGGAATCCGACACATTATTACTTTGTACTGTACTTGAACGGAAAAAAGTAAGAGAAAGAGACAAAAAGAGAAGTAGAAAAAAAGGGAAAAAAGTAAGGTTATTGGTAGTGGTGATGGTCTGAGTAAATGGAAGAAAAGGACGAAAAAAATCCATTCAAGTTAACATCTAATGTGTGATTGTGATCCGAAACGTACATGAACTTAATTCTATTATTCCATTTATTTTATTAGCAGAGTGGGTTTAGTTCAACTGCTTCCACCATACCACCACCACCAACTACTTCGGGGCATTGTGAAATAAGGCCATATTCTTCTAAACGACTTTGTCTGTCATTTTTTGCACGGAGAAAAAAACGAGGAGAAATTTATATTTTCCCTAAAAGAAATCTCTGGAGGTATTTTAAAATTATGTGGAACACTTTTAAATAAAAAATGTAGTTATGTAGAAAAAGAAAAAGAAGAAGAATCGGGAAAGGTGAATGAATGCGGATGAAATAGTGCGATTCCTTTCTCTTCTTTTCTCACAGCATTCTCCTTTTCTTCCTTTCTTCTTGAGGCTTTTTTCTAAGAAATATCATTCGGACAACCATCCAACCACCCACCCACCCAAAAAATGCTTCATAAAGTAGGGAGTTAATGGAGAAAATGTGGAAATTTTATTGTCCAACTGGTTCTTTTCCTTGCGGCAGATTTATATGTTTTAATGATTGCATCTCACTACCACTCGCATTCATTACATTCATTGTCTACTACATTGTTCGTCCTTGAACTATCCTTCCATCCTTCCTTCCCGTTTTGCTGGTGATAGAGAAAGCATAGCACTTCCACCACCACCATTACATCGTTGCATGGAAGGAACCATAAAATGGAAGGCAGAGCCAAGCTGCTGCTGCTGTTGCTGTGCTTTTAAGAAAAAAGACAGAGTTATTATTACCAGGAAAATATAGTTTTTCATTTTCAAACCCGCGCCTCGGACTTTTCAAAGAACGAACAACGAACGGTCTTTTAGAATTTGAGGAAATCGCTCCTCTTGATTTTATTGCATAATATTATTATTATGACGACCATCATCATTATTTTACTGTTCGCTTTTTCCCGTTTAAAAGACAGCTCTTATGACTCCTTCTTTTGTCTCTCTTTTTCTACGCATTTTTCCATTCCAGGAATTCGTTCTTGCTTATTGCAGTCCTGGTGGTGTGGTGGTGGTGGTAGAACACATTTTGCACCCTCCACCATTTTGTCTGTTGCTGCTGCTGTGGTCTGTTTAAAGAAAGCGGAAGGAAACAAGTCCGCTTTTTATATACGTAACAAAAATATATAATATTCTGAGTGGAGAGTGAGAGAGGCAGTTTGATTCCCTTATATGAAGCTATTACCATCTATCTACATACTACTCATATCTATCTATTTAAGTGACCGTTTTATTCTTGCTACTGAACTTGACCATAAAGTCTTTATGTATATTTTCAGTAGTAAAATCTATTTAATGTTTATAACAATATACTTACTTACTAGCGCTAGGATGCTAAGCGTATATTTGGAAGTTGTAGAACAGTGAAAAGGCGATGAATTTTATGAGCTTCCGGGTCGAGGGTGATTCCTCTTCTAGAACCTTTCTCGTCGTCGTCATCGTCATCATTATAAACCTGATGGGGAGTCAACGTCAAATACAGATTTTTTGAGAATCTATGCATCAGCCAGCATCAGTAGAAGCAACAGCAGCAGCAGCACTCGATCGGCACAACTCCTGTCTCGCTCTTCTATAACAGTAATAAAGCAACTTTTAGCTTTCTCTCCTCCGTGTTACTCACAGCTTCATACGTATTTGGCTGATGCATTCTAAGAGCGCACTATATATGAAGAGAGTAAAAACACTCCCATCATCATCAGCGGCAGCAGAAGCAACATCCAAAAGTCACCACACTAAAAATTGACTGGTATCCCCAGAACAGGACATGTAGGAATCCGAAGAGCTCATTCAAGAAAAAAAGTACAATTTCTCTTCTTTTGCTGTCTTTATTCTCTAACTGTAAACATAAAAGAAGAGGGAGAGAGGAAAGAGTGACGCATCAAATATCTAAGAAAATCGTTAATATATTATGGTTTCAGTAATTTTTTCAAGGAAGAAGGACATCATGCATAACCGACCGTTTCCGCTCTTCCCTCTCCTCTTCTCTTCCTCAGCTCGTCATCATCAGAAATGGAGAAAAGAAGAGAAATGTAAAAATGAAAGGAAGGGAAAGGGGCCAGAGAAGCACTCTTCATCATGTCATGGTCTCGTGAACCTTCCTTTTTTGCGCTGCTCCTGATATGCTACTGCTGCTGCTGCTATTTTTATACATTTAAGATTTCATCTGATTGAATAAGAATGAGGAAATGAATGAGTGAATTTCCTCCACACATACAGATCATCACAATAATAATGATGATAGTAGTGTGTATACTTTTGTATTGGAAATCATCCTTTTTGCCTTAAATAATAAAATGACGATGATGATGGAATAGCCATTATAATGGAAATACATAATATAGTACCATAATATATTTTATTTGCTTTCTTCTGGCTTCATGATCATAATTCACGTAATTCATCGATATACCACAAATAGTATTATCATAGGGATATTATGATATAGTGTTCAGTAAAAAACAGTCTATATAGGCTTTGTTGGCACATGATTAAAATGAATCCGTACAAAAAATGTTATTTTTTATACTTCTCCTCTTCCATCTATCCATAGCTTTCATTTCATCAGCCACAGAAAATTTGATTTATTCAACAAACTAATATTATTTTCTACGTCACTTCTTCGTAAAACTTTCCCGACTCAACAGTTTCATGACTCATCATTTGTCATAGAAGTTAGTTGATAAATAATACAATGCCTTTCCTCACATTCCTGAAACTACGCTTTTTCATAGAAAAAAGTATCACTCGCACAAGTTATAAATATT
>JAHZNJ010003037.1:0-15869 GCA_027744475.1 Lepidocyrtus cf. sotoi NNG-2020 | reverse complement strand
TGATGATTATGTCGCCCCACTTCGTGGCCACTTTTTCGTGGCCTCGAAGTGAGGCGACACTTTTCAATTTATTTATTTATTTATTCAATAAATGTTTTTTAAAAAAGTTGAAATATTTCCACCTAGTGCTTTTCCAAAAGATGTTTTGTAGATTTTTTTTTAAAATGATGATTACTCTTCAATTTATTTATTTATTTAATCGAAAATATTTTTAAATCGAAATAATTCCAGCTGGTGTTTTTCTAAAAAATATTTTGCAAATTTTTTAACCTTGACGCCACTTATCAATTTATTTACTTATTCAACAACAAATATTTTAAAATATCGAAAAATTTCCATGTAGTGTTTTAGGCTAAAAAATCTAAGCTATGGAATTTACCTCGTTAAATGATCTAACAATAAACTTCAAAATATTTTAAATATTTTATGCTTAAAAAATGTTTCGAAGAGGTTCATTACGTTCAGAGGTTAAAAAATCAGAACTATGAAAAATGCTTAATTCTATTATCTAACTAAACTTTTTTTAATATTTAAAATGCATTTGGTTAAGTTTTTTTTTTAAAAAAGAAAATTTACAATGCGATGTTGATTACAATATGATTAAAATTATCGTAAAATTTAAAATTGAATTTTTTAAAATTGTGTATAATTATGAATCATTGGTATATTTTTAAAAATTATGCGTTCCTGGTTTTAAGATAAAATTAATAATGCATAAATAAATGAAGTCTCAAAAATTCATCTAGCATTTTATTCATTTTTATTAAACAATTATTCTAAATTGATGGTAATTATGAATATTTAAGCATTAATATATTAACATATACCATTGTAGAATTATTAATTTATTCTTGTAACGTTTCAGGTTGTGTAATAAAAGTATGTACATTCACAATTTATTTATCTATATTAGTTTCTTTAAAATTAATTCTATATTAATAAAAACCTTATATTAACTTGATAAATTTTTTATACCAAATAGCTTACAATTATTATTCAATTCTTACTATAGATGTGGTTAATAACATGTAAAATTGCTGAATGACGTTTTCGACAAATGCAACAATTAGTTATTGTTGAAACACAATCCAAGCAATAACATAAATGTGAACAAGGAATTAAAGCATAAACAGCCTCCTTTTCCAAACAGATTTTACACCGGTTGTGGACAAGATAATCTTTGAAATCCTGGGCACCTGTTACATAAAATTATATATTAAAAATATGCTAACCACAGAAACAACAATTATTGTTGAAAAGCAAATACCTTCAGCACTACTCGTTGAGGTTTTTTCCACATCCGACGTGTTAGCATCTTCTGATTTATCAACGTTTTCCTGTAAATAAAAACAATTATAATTACGATAAATTATGATTATAAAAAATTAGAATAAAGTTTTTGTAAATAAAGATGTTTGAACTGTTTTAAAATTACAATAAAACTTACCATACACGATTGAAACAAAGTTTGTTCTTCTGCAATGGAATCAGTTGAATTCCAATTATATGTTGAAGGAGTGCTGCGGTTCAACCGTACGAATGGACATTTTGGCGAAAGCATAGCGTGTTCCACCCAAGGGTTGTCGTACACTCTCCATTCAAAAACACTTATTCCACAATAAAAACAAACGGTTTTGTCTACTACACCAACTGCGTAAAATCCGCATTTTGCTAATTGTGTTGGTAATGGATGTTTGTTTTCATTCCATTGATAAACTTCGAATGTTTGCAACCGTTGTTCATACGTCACCATTTCCTCATTATAAATATAACAATCCTCGGTAGTTACTAAATTGTTTTCCATTTTTGAATAAGTTTTTTTGCGGCTATTCTGTAGGATAATATTCTTCATCTGAGGTGTCGTCAAATTCGTCAAGTGATTTCCAATTCCCTAGTTTTTCTTTAATTTTATCTAAGTCTAGTCTGCTTTCTCCTATACTTTTAACTGCTTTAAAATCTTCTAAATCTTCACTTAGTTTGTTTCTAATACTTTGACGAGCTAACGAAGATGGAACATTTATACGTTTCAAACAAAGCAAAAATCTGTTAGATCCTTTTGGTGGTGACGTCCACTTTAAATCACGCACCACGTAAGACAGTAAATCCACTATGCTCGATCCGTTTGATTTATCACCATTAAAAAACGTTACTTCACCTTTTTTGTTCCACTGAATGAGATCAGGATGCTTTTTTAACAACGTAAGTATATCTGATGCTTGTTTTCGTGACTTTACAGGCAAATTGTCAAGAAGCTCTATATCTGTTCGTGAGAAAGATTGATGATCACTTTCTTCTTCATTATCAGACGACTCTGAATATGAATCACTTTCGTTTGTGCTAAAAGAACTCACACTGTCATCTTTTTTCGAGATTATTTTTTCATCGTTGTCATTTAAAATGCTAGGTGCTGAATCAACAATTTTTACTAACGTTGGTGAGTTAAGTATTTTGTTAAGTTCTGTTCCCACGGTTTTCATAATATTAGAATGTATAGCTTGCTTAATATCATCGGGTAAACTTGAGTCAAATAACACTTTTCTTCCAGCCTTTTCATTTGAAATTAAGTTTGCTTGAGTTAACGCTTTGTTATCTGTTATATTTTTATATTCTTGCTCACTGATTAATTTCATTCGCTTAGCCATTGCAACATGCGTCCATCATACCTTTCACTAAACAACTTAAAAGAGGGGATATAATGCACGGTAAAACTTTTGCAATCCTCAGCAAATATTTTCTTCTTTTTTTAGAACTTGTTGATTTTTTTGTTATATTCCGTAACACACTACTGTAAACTTTTAACGTTTTGTGGGATTCCTGCGAAAGTTTTAAATTTCCTTCTAAAATGTTTAGAATTACTTCTCTTAAAGCTTTAAGATTATCTTCAGATGCGAATTCAATGATTTCTTCGGCTTTAGATAAATTTGACTTTTTACATGCTTTGCTCAATCCTTCAAGAAAAGAAAGGTTCTCTTGAATTAACTCACTCATCGCTTAACTCTAAAAACTTTTTAAATACTAAAGCTTTTTTTAACGCACAATTTCTAGAACTTTTATGCTGACTTAGTTTACAGGACTCAGCAATCGAAAAAATTTTGTAAAAATCGACACGTTGACAGTTGAACTCTTCTAAGTCTATAACCGTTGCGTGTTTTATTACTTTTTCTAAAAATGTAACTTTTTGTTCACCTTTTGTGTATACAATGTCAGTAGATTTAATCGACTTGCAAAAGCTTAAGAAACTTCTAAAACTTATTTCTCCTGTATTCCAACGTAATCGATGAAGACTGTTTTCACAATATCTAACAATTTTTTTATCTTTTTCAGTTAATTTTGAAAAACTAAACGGTGGAAAAATAAAGAACCACTTCAAATCATCAGAGTCTAAGCTCAACACACACACTTCTTTAAAGATAAATCCTGATGACAAAGTATACCCCTCAAACTCTATAACGTATTTCATTTTTCTGCGTATATGATTAATTCTTCGTGGGGGAGCACACCACTCATCACGCGGAGCTGTTCGTCACATTCTGGGTGAAGGTTGAGAAGCAAATAAGAATATTTTTTCTTCGTTGCGTCCTTATATGCTTCTAGAATAAATTTAGGTTTGTCTGGTCGTAACTGTCTACTTAAAAATGAAACTTGTGATAAGAATGTGGGAGATTTAAATATTGTAATGTAGTGTGCATTCAATCTTATATCTCTTGCATACCGTCCTTGATTAAATAAATTTTGGGATATAACTATAATGCTTATGTTTCTATGATGCACTCCTTTAATAAAAAGTTCTTGAATTGTATTACTTGATGTAGTAGAGTTCATTTGATCATCAATTACTATAAGTTTTGGAGATTCAAAATTATTGATCTGGAAATCCATACCTTCAATAAAATGTACATTTTGATCAGATTTTAATTCGTCGTATTCTTTTTGATATTCGGTGTAAAGATAAAAAACTTCTACAGGTACAGGATAAATTAATTGTTCTCTATTTTGGATTAGATTTTTCGTAAACACTGTTTTTCCACACATACTCATTCCGCTTATAATTTTAGAGAACGGATGCTTAAAAATATATGGCTGAATGTCGAACATGATTATTTTCGTTTGAATTGCAGCAATGCAGAAAATTGATCCTTTAAAAATGGTATTGGTTTTCCGGTTTTGTCTGTTAGTCCTACTTGAATTGTTTCAATTTGTCTAGCAACTAAAGGAATGAATACAGGATTTGATATGGTTTTGTTGTATAAAACTGTAGAAGGATTTGGATAAAAAACATCTATGTACTTTACCAAATTACACCCTTTTGATTGTGGCATAACACAATCTAAATTTAAATAAACAGACCTTGAAATATTGTCTAAAGATGCTGGAATCACACTTCTAGCTTTTGTTTGAGTGATATAATTGTTTCGTAATCCAAGCACGCACGTTAATTCATCTCCTAACCACACACTTCCCCCTAGGGCAGAAATTTCTACTAAATTATTTTCATCAATTGAAATTGTCATATCATCAGATATTTCTTTAATTTCATCGGATATGAACTGAACAACTTCATGAATAGAATTGTATTTATTATTAAAAACAAAAAACTCGTCACGCTCTCCACTGTTTAATCCTATTTCAACTTTGCGATTGGTTTTGTCTAGTGAAAAAGTTGGGATACTATTTAAAAATTTAACTTTCAAAAGTGCTACTTCATAATAGTGTCCAAAAAGTTTTTCAGGTAATTTAATTCTGAAGTCCGATGGTAAATTACACGAAAAATAGTTTTCACAGTCGGTAGAATCTATTTCTAGTAAAAACGACATTATTTTAGAGTAACTGGAGAAATTTCTGAAGAATAAAATGTACCGAGAATTTTTTCATTTCCATCACAAAGCTTGTAAGTGGTTGGAATTGTGTGCTGCACTTCACAAATTCTATACAAAGTATCAGAATAATTCTTTGTGTAGCCTTTAGAGAAAAGGTTTTTTGGAGCTTTGATTCGAACGAACTGATTCAGCTTTAAATCGTGTGATGACTGTTTCTTTGAGTGTATAAGCTTTCGGTATATATTCCTCCAAATGTCTGTTTGATTATAAATATTAACTTCGCTTGGCGAACACAATAAAGATGAATGAAAGCTTTTATTATAGTTGTCAACTAATGCATCTAAAACATCTATGTACTTTTTTGTATCATACTCTGTCATATATTTGTACAATCGTGAAAGTAACGTCTGATTCCATCTTTCTACAACACTAGCACCTTTATCCGAATAGTTTGAATACAAAGTAATATTTTCCTCTTTGAGGAATTCTTGAAACGACTTACTGTAGAAAGCTGACTCTTCATCACTTTCAATAAATTTACATTTTCCATAACCTTTTTTCAATATTTCAGTAAACGCACGAATTATTTCCTTAGATGTTTTATTTTTAATTGGAACAGAAAAACCAAAGCGAGAAAATGCATCAATGCAATTAAATAAATAACCAAATCCAGAATTAAATCGCTTAAATTTCGTTAAAATAACTAAATCGATTTCCCATAAATAATTCATACAAGGCACCATCACCATTCTTCTTGGAAATTTTTTTCGTAAACGTTTATGTTTCGTGTATGTATTTTCAGTTTCCAGGAACTTTTTAATTGCTAAACGACTCACACCGTTGTTCACTCTTTTAAGTCGTTCAACACCACCAAAACTTGCTGTTGATGATGGATCAACAAAAATTCTATGAAACTCGTTACGATCCATTTTATTAGTCACTTAAACTAAACGTTTTTTAGTTTTAAAATATACAATGCACTCTTTAATACAAGATCAGTTCTGTTTTACTTCAAAATGAAGACTGTACATTATTTTAACTTAGAGCATTATCATAAAGCTCTGAAGCAACAAAGCTTACCTAATTCGAATCACTACTACTATAGACAAAAAGGAAGTGGACTAGGTGGAGTTATTAGAGCTGTTTCCCATTACGCCATTCCTATTGTTAAAGAACACGTTTACCCTGAAGCAAAAACCGCTGCAATTAATACAGTGAAAGAAATAATTAGTGGAAATCCTGTAAAATCTACAATTATAAAAAATACAAAAGAATTTGCAAAAAACGTAGGAAAAAATTTGTTTAAACCATTTCTACAGTCAGGTGGAAATATAACAAGAAAACGCAAGGCTAAGAAAAAGAGCTTACCGGATCCCCTTGCTAAAAAACGGAAAACTGTTAAAGTTTCTTTACAACCATACAAAAAATCACAACCACTAGCTAAATCATCAAATTCTAAAAATAAATCCATAAAATCGAAATCAAAAACAACAAAAGCTGTTAGTAAACGTGACATTTTTGGAACATGGCGCTAATAAATACATTGTCAACCCCTGTAATCAGAGGACAAGTAGATCTATTTAACTATCCATGTACTGACACAACTGTTGAAAGCAGTTTTTATGGTGAATATAAGCCTACTGTAAATATTCGAGACTCAACATCAAAAATTGAATTTAAAATTCCAGGGAACTCAAACCAATATTTGGATTTAAACGATTCCTTCCTTTTTCTACGATTACGTGTTGTAGCCGCCGACGGAAGTGATATTCCACAAACTGAAAACGTTAGCACCGCGAACAATTTACTTCACAGTATTTTTAGTCAGTGTGACGTTTATATAAACAATTCATTGGTTTCACAATCAAACAATTGTTACGGATACAAAGCTTACATTGAAAACCTACTTTCATTCGGAAAAGAGTCCTTAGAGTCTCAAGGCGCGTGTGCACTTTTTATAAAGGATACACACGGGTGTGAACCTTCTATAACAAACGAAGGCTACAAAAAACGGAAAGAAGCAGTTTTACCGACCAAAACGATCGAATTAATCGATAAACTACGCTTTGATTTATGTAATCAAGATCGATACATTCTTAACAATACTGATATTACTATATCACTAAGCCGTGCTAGGGATTCGTTTAGTTTGTTGTACAGTCATTCCGGAAACGCGAACGATCCGTTACTAAATCCAACAGTGAAGATAGAAGATGCAAGCTTTTTTGTAAGAAAACAGGTTTTGTTTCCCAGTGTTGCATTATCTCATCAAAAATTGATGGAGTCAGGACTCAACGCAAAATATCCATTCCAAAGCTCTGAAATCCGGTTTTTTACGATTCCGAACGGTAACCAAACCTTTATAGAAGATAACACATTTGTTGGAAGTTTACCATCAAGAATTGTTCTTGGTATGATTAAGGGCTCTGCGTTTAACGGCGACTATAATTTAAATCCTTACAAGTTTGAGAACTTCGATCTCAATTACATATCACTATCAGTTAATAATGTTCCCATTCCAATCCAACCCATGACATTTGAAAATAACTCGTACCTTTTACCGTATTATTTGCTTTGCTCGTCGCTTGGAATTAAATCAAAGGATTCTGGACTAATTTTTAAGCGTGATGAATACCACAGTGGAAACTTTTTAATTGTTTTAGACATTGACCAAACGGAAGCCATTGCAGGATTACCGCTTGAAAAAACAGGAAGTGTGCGAATTGAATTAAAATTTGCTTCTCCGCTTAAGCAAGCTATCAATTGTGTAGTGTATTCTGAACATCAAAAAGTTTTAGAAATTGATAAATATAGACAAATAGTAATAAACTAATCATGGATACATTTCAATTGCGATATTTACTGAATAAACATATAAGAAAATACAAGGTTATTGTTTGTGCATGCGACGAACTAAAATATTTTGCTCCGCCTATTCAGTACGTTGCTGTAATAAACGTTTCAAAATCTTACACTGAAGGTTCACATTGGATTTGTCTGTTT
This sequence comes from Lepidocyrtus cf. sotoi NNG-2020, assembly GCA_027744475.1. Taxonomy (NCBI): domain Eukaryota; kingdom Metazoa; phylum Arthropoda; class Collembola; order Entomobryomorpha; family Entomobryidae; genus Lepidocyrtus; species Lepidocyrtus cf. sotoi NNG-2020. Next base: position 8,049 of record JAHZNJ010003037.1, on the reverse strand, counting down.
AAATCTCGAAATAAAAATTTTGTTGAATATTTCGACAGTATTGGAAATCCGATAAATGTGTATCCAGTAGAAATAATTAATTTTATTAGAAAATACAAATATGTGGTACAGTCTAACAGTAGAATACAATCGTTGTACAGCAATTTATGTGGATGGTATTCTGTGTATTTTTTATTTCAAAGAATTCAGAATGTATCGTATGAAGATATATTAAGTCAGTTTTCAAAAAAATACAAAGAAAATGATGCGTTTATTGTAAAAGTATTTAGTAATGTACAATTTCCTTTATTTTCCAATTGTACTAAAATATGCCATAAAACATGTAGCAATAAATTAGTAGATGTTAACGGGTATTGTTTGCAAAGCAATAAATCCCCTAATTGTGTTTTTAAAAAATAAATTAAATTGTGTTTAATTTTTATTTTATTCTATGTAGTAAATCAGCTTTAAATATATTACTATATAAATATCATTGTTTCCTGTTGTTTATGTTTAAATAAAAAGTAAATAAAAAACAATACCTATACACGATTATTTAAGGATTGTAATAATTTAATTATTTTACACCAGCACATACCAATAAAATACCCTTTGCATTTTCATCATACATTACAAAAGACAAAAAGCTTGGAAAACCCTTCACGGTTACATCTAGAAGAACTAAAATTAACTAAACCGCATTTTTATTACTAGTCACTAAATTAAATGGAATTACATTTTCCGGTTTTATTAAACTTTACCTAATGGAAGTACATTATCCATTCTAAAAAAACTTTTAATGAAAGTACATTTTTCATTTTTAAAAAACTTAAATTGATGGAAATACGTCATCCATTTTCAAAAAACAACATGCACTTGATAATATTCCAACCTCTGATTTACTGCCACACACAGAAATTAATAAAAGTATATAATTCATTTTAAAGAACTTTTCCAACAGGGAGCGCACCAAATCAAAATTCGAGACAGTCATTTCAAAACTAAGATATTTTACCCAAAGGGCTACACACATGTCCAAACAATCGTCTAAAAACTAAAATATTTTAATTGTAGATAAAATAAAAATACATAATATAAAAATTCAACAAATAAATAATGAAGGAATTACATTTTTAAAGAAATTTTATTTAATGGAAGTACATTATCCATTTAAAAACCTAAATTAATAAAAGTCAATAAACTATTTTATACTTTATAGTGAAATAGCTTTCCAACAGCAGGCGCACAAAGTCGAAGTTTGAGACAATCATTTCAAAACTTAAATATTTCAACTAGTGAGAGAACCAAATCCAAATTTGAGCGTCCTTATCAAACTAAAATATTCTTATTGTATATACAATAATAATACATAATGTAAATTTCAAAAAATGATTATTAAAGGATTTACATTTTTCCTTTAAATATATATATAATAGCTAAAATAATAAAAAATGATTATAAGCTAATGTATTAATACCATCGTTAAGGATAAACCGCTTGGAATCAAAAACACGTAACGAAACTTTTGTTTGCTTTACTGTATATAATTGATGCTTGAAGGATCGAATAAAATTCATATCCGTGACGTAAGTTTGTTGTGTTTTTAAACATTTTGTAAACTTTTTATGACGTAATCGTTTCTTAATGATAGACTTTTTAACCCCTTTTGCTGCATTTTTTATCGTATTTTTACCTTTAAAAGAATACGTTTTTGTAGCCAACCCAATAAAATGAAGAAACAAGTTACCATTTCCCTCATCTTTCATTGTACCTATCCGTTTTTTGTTTTCTGTTGAATATAAAAAGTGATCTTTTGGGTAATCACTAAAATCCATGTTTTGTTTAAAATGTAGAAAATCTTGGTACAAATCTTCTGTTTCGATTATATATGATAAGCTATCTGTGTCTGTAAATAACAATTTAATTTTGTTTTTATAAAAATTTTTGTACTCAAAATGTTTTTTGTAAATAAAATATTTTGCAAAATCAAGTACACTAAATCCTACATAAACAGGTCTGTTTAGTAATACAGTAGGTTTGCGCATTTCAAATATTGCTAAATTTTCATTTAAAATTTCGAACCGTATTACTAGATTTGATTTTAAAAGTTTTTGCATTTTTTCAATTGTATTAACTATCACAATCTTTCGTCTGTTTTTTACGTTTTCAATACTTTTACCAAAAATACTATTTACTAAAAATTTCCAAAAATTTTTTTCGAAAGTATTATTCGCGTTTTTACGTTGTTCGGTAGCATATAAAACATAACCTTTTACCCATGCTTCTTGATAAAACCTTATTCCATAATTGACTTTCTCTAAAACCATACCTTTCGACAAATAAAATTGTAAGGTTTTTAAATGAATAACATAATTTTTTCTGTTTCCTAAATGAGGAATTAATTTAGTAATTGTTGGCGAATATTTAATTTTTTGTTTACTTAATAACTTTTTTTGAAATTTAGAAAGATTAGAGTATGGTACTGATATTTTTTCCGGAGCTAACGGAAAGTCAGAATGATCAAAATGATATTCTGGAGGGTAGGACAAATCAACAGAAAAAACATAGGAATGATCTGCGTTAGAGTCAAGTGACATTATATAACCGTGCGTGAATTTAGATAAATTATTTTCTTTTATCCATTCAAAGTTTCCTATTGGCTGTTTTTCAAGTAAACATTGACCATACAAATTTGTTACATCAAGGTATGTAAGGAAGGTTGAAGGTTTAGATTTGTCGTAAGATTTCATGTACTTATTGTTTGCTTTTCCCTCTCTAGTAACAATCATACTTACTCCACCCCTTATACCTGATTGAAAAAAATTATACATTTCTAAATCAGTCAACATTTCTAATTTCACTTTCGACATGCGTAATGCACAATCCCAACTGTATCCTGATAGTGTGAAATAATGAAGCGGATCTAATTCAAAATGACCAATAGCACATTTTCGAAAATATTCAAACACGTCTGCAAGAAGTAAGCAATCAGTTAAAAGATATAAATCATGGTAGCTGCCAAGATTTTTACAGTATTTTTTAAATACTTTTTTTGCGAATTTGTAATCAATATTTTTTACATGTTCTTCTGTTAAAATGTTAAAAAAATTTTTTTTTGGTGGAAGTTTAGTTTCAGTAAACTTGCTATGATCCGTAAAATAATCATACGGATAAATTCCTTTTCTACATAATAACTTTGCTTTCGCTTTACCAAATGCTGACACAAGAATTTTAAAATTGTCGACGTTGTTGGTTTTACCATTTTTTAAATTTTCAACTAACGTTGATAAAGAAGAATTCAGAAATAACATGGAATCGATAAACACAAAGTTATCACATATAATACTTATGTATTTCTCGAAGTTTGATGGTATAACTGTTATTTTTTTGCCAAAGTGTTCAAACCCGGCGACAATCAAATGATTGTCAAATGACTTAGCATTATGCAGCACAACAGGCACTTTCGCTTTTTTCAATGTATATAATGCATTGCACCATGTATGAGCTGACCCGTTATATTTTCCTGTAATGTGATTATGGTCCGCAACTTTCTGTTTCGGAGATTCAATTAATTTTTGACATACTATACATTCATTATTTAAAAGATGAGCTTGTTGCTCTTCCTCCGTTAGCGGATGCATCCTTTCAAAGTTTTTGTATTTTTCTTTAATTTTTCCTACCTCTTCTTCGACTTCTAGAAAAAAATTTAGTACTACATTTGATCCTCTATATACATTATATTTAACTAACTCACCATTGCAAATAACAATTAATCCATATCCGCTTGGATTATGGTGAGCCAACTTTTGTGTTTTGTTAATAATATTGTGTTCTATTGGATCACAAAATGTTTCAAAATCAGCATATATAATGAACTCGTGTGGGAAAAGTTTGGAATAATTTTCGAATTGAATAAAATTTTTATGTTCCCCTGTGTCTGAGTTAGGCTGTTCAGGAGGTTTAGGCACTGTAACCTTTTGAGAATTAAAATTATAACACAGTTCTCTGTGTTTTTCGTAAGTTTTTTTTGGAATCATATTAATACAATTATAACAAAAAATTCGTTTAGCTTTTGTAGCATGACCTAATAGTCTAGACATGTTAGTAATACCCATATAATGACTCACACCTGAGCATTCGTACAAAAGAAGATCAATTTGTTTAAAGTTTGCATTTTTTGCGTTTTTTCCCATACTTATTATATGTATGTCTTCATCAGTCCAACCAAATATGTTGACATTAACAAATTTTTCTTCGTTGTCTGTATTAAATTTTGCAACGTCTTTTATTGAAGTGGGATATTTTACTCGTGTGAAATTATAATTTGTAATAAACTTTTTATATTGTGAAGGTCTGTAACGATGAGACGTAATTTCACCATATTTTGCGACAGAAAGGAATGCATACACGAAGCATTTTGAATCATCATTTCTCACATTAACTAAACAATTTTTCGATTTTAGCAATGCTGGTAAATCAACAAAGCAAGAACCAGACAAAGATGGTAAGATTCCAATTCTAATATCGCAACCATCGACAGTTTTTAAATTCCACCCACTTCCATACTGTTCAAACGTAACAATTAACTCATTAATTTCTGATCGTACATAAAAAAATACTTCGTAAAAATCTTTAATCGAATGAAGTACTTTGAGCTTTGAATTTTCTACTAAATTAATTTCTTCATATTCAGGAGTCCCTACTTCTCCTCTAAAAAATGTTACAAAGACCGAAATTTGAGACTTAATTGACTTCCTGCGTCTTAAAGCAATGTTAAATATTAATTTAATTTTATCCTTATAAACTTGTAAATAATCTTCAAGCGTAGAATATTCAACATCGGTGCGATGACGATACGTTAACAAAAATCCTGAAAATGCAGTAATCTCCGTGAATGGATGAATGTTCATCTTATTTGTAATTCCTTTTCCTGTCTGTGTATGATGATCATTAATATGCTTTATAAGCATATCCGGCGTTCCATTGAAAATGCATGAACCAAGTGGACAGATCGAGCTCTGTAAAGAAATAAAATAGCTTAAAATATTTTTTAAAATAAAATAACAATTAAATATGCATAAAATATAATTTACTCACCATGATTACTCACTGTCTAGTCTTGCAAAGTTAAAATAAAATCCTTCCCAAGGTCAGTAATGATCCACTAAAAATATAAAAGCATAAATTAATTTTGAATTCATTCAGTGTTGTAGTTGTGTTGCAAGTCGAATTTGTCTTGTCTTATTTCTTTAACTTTCTTAAATTTAAAAGCATATTTTTAAAAAAGTTATAAAAACTTTTTGGAAATTTAATCAACATTTCTAACCAGGAGATAAAATGCCAAAAGGTAATTATTAATTTAATTTAATTTAAAATTCACGTTTCCTCAAATTTTTTTTCTTAAAACAATCGGGATTGATGTGAAATTAATTATTCTACTAGTTACAGGAATGTACGGTGCTAGCAATATGAAGGAGCTTATCAAGCGAGCCAAGAAGATTGTTGCTACCAAGCCCAAAGGAAGTGCTGAGTGGAAAGAAGCCGTAAAGTTTCTCAAGGCTGCGAAAGTTCTCCCAGAAAAGAAAGCTGTTAAGCGTAAGTTACTTAAAATCTAATAACATATTTCATTTTACTATTTAAATGAACATGATTGGTAAAAAATGTTTACGATTTTTATTTAAAATATTAATTTTATTCTACCTTAAAAACAGTAAGAAGCCCTGAACGTGAGCCTTCCAGTTCCGAATCTGAAAGTGAGGATGACGAGGAGGATGAAGATGAGGAGGAGGACGCTGATGCCTATGTGTCAACCCAACAAGCTGGACCTTCTGGAAACAAAAAGAAAAGAACAAATCAAAAACCTGATTCAAGCGAAGACGACATGGAAATTGTTTTGAGTGATGAGGAGTCTCATTCCCAAAAACGCTTCAAGGCAAAGCCTAAAACTTCGAATGCTGGTAAGAAAACAAAGAATCTAAGAAGAAAGACTATCACAAAGAACTATGCGCCTAATGAGGCTCCAGACAATCAACATCACTACTATTTTCGAGCATTCATCGGTGGTCAATTTTACGTTTCTTTGGCTAAATGGCTGAGGAACAACCAACGATACATTCAAATTAGAAAATCTGCAACTTCAGGAGCAAACATTCCGGTGGAATGCTTTCCAGCTCTAAAAGCTGCTATTATCGACATGGACAAAGATTGCAAGAAAGAACTCGAAAAAAACTACACTGATTCTAATTAAGTTCACACTTTCAAAATTTTAACTTTTTTGCTAAATTCTCAATTTAGAATCTAAACCTAATACTTTAAGAATGTGAAATGTAATTAAAAAATTTCAATGATGATAATAAAATTTTTAATAATAATATTTACTTCTTTTTAAAGGGAAAATTTTACTATGGTTGGATAAACCTGAAGCTTTATTTCCGATACGCGCAACTGCATATTCAGCGGGCTATGACCTTTACTCTTTGTCGAACATTGTCATTAAACCAGGAGAAACTGAAACTATTGAAACTGGTGTAAAAATTAGCTTACCTTTAGGCGTATATGCTAGGATTGCAGAACGATCTGGTTTGGCTTTGAAAAACAAAATTTTTGTTGCTGGTATGAAATTGTCAACTTTTTTATTCACTTTCACTTTTTCACTAAAGTTAAAATCAATTAAGATTTGCTTTTTTAATAATTTTCCAGGTGGTGTAATTGATCCAGACTATACTGGATCAATTCGCGTTATTTTGTATAACGCAGGAAAAGAAAACTTCGTTGTGGAAGAAGGGACGAGGATCGCGCAATTGATTTTCGAAAAAATTTGGACTGGTAAAGTAAAGTTTTTACAGACTCCTTCTTTATCTGAAGAGCAAAAACAAAGCTCTCGAAAAGATAATGCATTTGGCAGTACAGGCATACATTAAATAAATTCTGCAAGAAGAAATTGTGCCAATCATTATTATGCTTAATATATTACGCAGACACTTTTGCTTCTGTAATACGAATACATTGATAATAAAATGTTAATGTCTAATTCATGTAAAATAAAATAAACTTGTTAATAATATGTATATTATGCATATAAATCTCATATCCATGCAAATCAAAAATATGTGATGACCATACACATCTCATTTGCTTCTTTTACTTTTGCTTTTTCATCTTGAATTCTTAAATTATAATAATCAACTGAGAACAAAGATTGAAAAAAGAAAATTGAACTGATCATTTTTATGCATATACATTACGCAGCTACTTTAGCTCCTGTGGCTACAAAGTGAAATATTACTTTTTGCAAAACTTTCTTAACTCTGAATTAAAACTATGTGTTGATATTACACATTACTTTTGTGTCGTTTAATTTATCGTCATCAAATCATAATCATGAGCATATATGCACTAAAGCAGTTTGCAATAATAAGCAAAAAAATTTATTATCATAGAGTCAAATTCAATCTTTAATTCTTCGAGTGTTTTTTGCAATCATATATTATGTGTTAAAAGATCTGATCATAATAAACGAAAACAAATGTAATGTGCGATATCGGCACATATTTTTTAATACGAAGTTAAAGAAGACTAAAAAAGTGTTGTTTCACTACCAAGCCACCAACAGAGGCTAGGTAGTGAAATATGATGATAATTATTATTATTATCGAAAACAAATGTAATATGCGAAAGACCAAAAAGCGTTGCTCAACTACAAGGCCACGAAAAAGTGGCCTGGTAGTTGAGCAACATAATCATCAGACATGCCGTAGTTCCGTTTGAATTTGCAGTTTTCCTGGCAATACAATATATATTTTATTAAAGTTCCATTTTTCAAAATTTCTTGGTTTTCCAAAACGTCTTGAGGAAGATGTTTCACAGCCCATTCCAGCTCCAAATAAACGCAATATTTTACTATAAAACGTTGCCATCTATCAAACAAACCCACTTCTTTAACTTTCAAAAGAGAATGGGTGATGATTGGAAAATTTTTGTTGCTGGTATGAAATTGTCAACTTTTTTATTCACTTTCACTTTTTCACTAAAGTTAAAATCAATTAAGATTTGCTTTTTTAATAATTTTCC
>JAHZNJ010003036.1:0-13008 GCA_027744475.1 Lepidocyrtus cf. sotoi NNG-2020 | reverse complement strand
TCAACAAATCTCATTTTGATTTTTTTGTCCAGTCAAGTAAAGCTAGCTGACGATGCTAGAAGACTCTTCGAGTCTAATAAGTACATTAATCGCATTCTACGCTTCGACATAAATAAGATTTTCTGGTCATGAATAACAATTATGATGATAAATGTAATGTTTGCTATTGTTTTATTCTGTCATTATCATTGAAATTTTGTGCTTGAAATCCGAAATTTTAATGTATCGTAAAATAGTTTTGTATTGCAATATCCATGTTAATTCGTCGTATACCAATACTTCCTTGATTGTGAAAATAATTAATTAGTCTTAATTTAATAAATACTAAATATAAGTAACACTATACGCTTTGGTTTTCAAACAAAAACACAATTGACTGAGAGGAAGGAAAGGACCAGCAACTCTTTCTCTGCACATCTGCACTCTTTACTTTCTTTGGGGGAATACAAAAGTGAAAAACTTTCTCGTGATTATGTACTTCTGCTTCTTACCAGTAGAGGCTGATAGGGAATTTGGCTACGCGAAACCGGAAAACGATTCTCAAGTTTTATAAACCTACCTACCACAATTCGCTATGCATGATTTATTTATGAATTTCTAAAAGAGCTTTGTTCGTGCAAAGCAAACAGGAGCTTGAGATACGGGTATTGGTATGAATATTACCTATGTACGGTTTTAAAAGAGGAGTTGAGTAAGATTGTGAGACTGATGCATGATGAGAATTAAAGTCGTAGGCACTGTCGCAGACACGTTTTAATATACTACTACTACTGCTGTTTAGGCCATTACACTAGATTCCATTTAAAATAAGTTTTAAAAATGATTTGTAAAGATAATATTCAATCTTCGGCAGACCATTTGATATTTGCATATCATGTAACATCATCCTTAAATAAAAACATTATCGTATCGTATAAAAACTAGCATCCCGCTGATTCCTGTGATGATGCGAGATTAAGTTTGTCATTTCAAAAGAAAAAAATTAAAATCTAGCGTTAAGTAAATTCTAAGAAATTTCTATTCCTGAATTTCCTAACGTATTTCTTTCCGTGTAGTACAATAAATATCGAATCGCTTAATTTCATTCCAATCATATCTTTTGAGAGACCACCAGGCACGTTATTTAATACTTTCAACTTCACGCTTCCTTTTCTCCTAGAAGCTCCCCCTCTTCTTCTTCTTCTTCTTCATGCTCATCTCAATAAAATCATGTAATGTAGGTAAATGCATTTTGAAAGACTGAAGAGTTCAAAAATATTAAATACTAAACGCATAATGGATGCGATGCGGCGCAGCAGCAACGCAACAGTGGCAAACATTTAGTTTAGTAATATTGAAAAAAGTATAGTCGATGTGATCTGATAAGCAGTAAAGTGAGGCTATAAAATTAATATATATAATATGTGCTTGAAGAGAAAAGCATGATAATATTATAACTTATAAATAACTATGTATTTTTACTCTCCTCGCGTCGTAATCATCATTCATCGCATACAAGAAAAGAATTTAGAGCGGACGGAAGGAAGTGATCCTCACACTTTGTGCTTTTGTAAGTCTCTTTTTTCCTTCCTATTCATTTCATCTCAATATCTCATCTCTCTTTACACTACACCAACTGCAATGCAACTAGCAAGCATTTACATCAGATCTATCAGAAAACCACCCATCCATACATCCTTTTTTCTTTTACCTTTTTTGTGCTTTGTTGCTTGTCTGCATTATCAATTATCAATCCTCCTTTCTAACCTAACATCATAAATACTTCTACAACACACGACGACAATTCTTTTTCGAATATTATTATTACCTTACCTGTGATGATTTTCTTTTCTCATCTTATTTTTTCTGAAGCGACGACGACGACGCGACTTTTTCGTACTCTGATACTCCTTCTTCCGTCCTTCTTACCAGAACCGAACCGTCGAAGAGAGATGCAATTCGATTCGTCTCCTTAAAACTGTTGAACTTGTCCTCCCTCTCATCATCCATCCACCTTCATCTCATCATTATCATTGTAGTAAAATAATCAACATCATTCTCATTCTCAACTCAACACCACTACCACACCATATAATTTTTCCTCAGTTCAATTCAATTCAATTCAAATGATTCCTGATCCTGACAAGAATAATATGATGAGTAGAGAAGAGGAAATAATGTGCATTTCATCTCTCTTCTCTTTAGTCAGTCATTGGGAAAATCTCATCATTCTTCATTCTTATTCTAAAAATTTCAAACACAAAAAAGCAAAAGCAAATTTACATGTAAAAAGTAAAAAAAGTGTATCAAAGCTTATGTACTTCAGTTTTTACGTGCACGCAGAAAACCAGCAATAAAGCAGCTCTTCGTCGTACATCATCATAATCATCATCAACAAAACAACAAACAACAATGTATGAAAACTATGAGCATTTTCATTTCTCTTCTTTCGAATCATGCATAATCAAATCATGCTCAATACCCTTTCTACTACCTAAGGTATATGTACTTCTAATTTTTTTGCACAAAAAAAGAGCTGCACGAAAAGATGTCTATTGCTATTATAGTGGTGTGTGGTGAAGGTTGATACGGCAAACAGTATGAAAAGGATAGGTTTCGCTTTACCCTTTTAAATTACAGAAAAACTTATAATGTAAAATGTAATATCCGTTCCATGTTCAGAATAGTAGGATTGGTAAAGTATGGGTAAGACGAGATCTCTCATCTGTTATTTCTTGGTCACTCTAATGTTATTGTTATGAACAAACTGAGCGAGCGAGTAGCAATAGCGAGTGAGTACCAAAGGAAAGAGTTCGTTGATTCGATGATGATGAAAATGAACAGTCGATGATGATGATGTTGATGATCCGTTTGTTTTTTGTTTGTAAGTTAGTGTGAATAATATGTAGTGAGTGAGTAAGAGAAGGAAGGAGGCTGAGAGAGGCTTTATAAGTAAAGTAAGTTTCCATATATAAAACAATTTTTATTGTTGTGCACTTTTGAATTGAAGGGATTCGTTCTCATCATCTTATTCTCCTTCATCATAGTCCTGATCATCATCAGCAGCATCAATATCACAACAACAGCAGACGAAAGAAAAGATATCGTCGATTTTCTTTATAATACGTTACATTATAGGAGCTCTCTGAGCTTGAGCTGAAGAAGAATCAGCAACAAAAATTTATAAATTGTGAAGGGAGAATAATAATAATAATTCTCTAAAAGAAGAGATGATACCTTGGATGTTGATGATGGTGTTGGTGTGATGGCCAACAATATCAGCAATAATGAATTGAATTGAGTAAATAAGAGAGAGAGAAGTGAAGAAGGAGATGAGAAAATATGAGGCTCCTTCTTTCAAAGAGTTAAAACCCTTTGTTAAGGAAGAGGAGGTGATGGTTGGTACGGTGTGGTAGTAGAATGAGAGGAGATTTTATGAAGAAGATCTGTAAATCAACCAGAAGCGAAAGGGGACTTAAACTTGGCCAGAGACAGAGAGAGAGAGAGATAGCCAAGGTTTAACTTTAAAGTGAAAAGGATACTGCTACTCAACTCAACTACTAAACTTCACATCGAAAAGAGGTTTTTATAAATGTCGTGATTAGAAAACGAAAAATGTTTTTACAGTTTTAATCATCATCCTTGGAAACTACGAAAGAAAAACTAGTTAAAGTTGTGTGTTTACTTCTTGGATTAGACATATAAATAACAGTTCATCATGCAATAATGACGATTAAAATATATATTTGAAATGTTACCTTCCTTGTTTCATGATTAGGTTGAATATTATACAAAAATTTATATGAAAAATCCTCCCCACGCCCTGTCTGTCCTGTCGTAACTTTCAAAAGAGGAATATTGCAGTAGTGGGAAGAGGAAAGGTTTCAAAAGTGATGAAATTCAAAGTAAAACAGTTTCAGTAAATAAAGCAAAAGCAGTGTGAATCGAATGATGTGTGACAAAATCTGCCGATGATTAGTCCAACTGACGGAAACATTCGAGAAAATATATAGGTTGAGAAAAGCTACATGACGGAGGTGGCTTCTTCTTCAGGGACTTTCCAATTTACGCATGACTAAATATGTTTAATAAATCGGACTCATTGGAAGCCGACAGTTCGTAATTGTCCTTCATAAAAGCGACATGTAGTGCAAGTCGCTCGTGCTCGTGATTGGTATTTTTCGGCTCAAAAAAGTTAGTTACTAAAAGAAAAAAAGTGTTCAAATTGACATTCTCTTAAACATACTTAAAATATTATAAGACAAACAAAGGCTTCAAAGAAACAGCCAGATTGGTGATAAAAGGCTCAGTGACATTCGTGTATAATCAATTAAATGGGATTTATTTGCTGATTTTGCGTCATTGTAAGTTTTTCTTTGTTTCTTATCTATTTTTATGCAGTCTCAGTCTCGCATAATCAATCATGATACACATTATTATGCTAGCTATAAAGCATATTATGACAAAAATAAACTTTTTTAAACTGAATTTATGTTTACTTCTTTGTTGAGGTAGACAGCGGTAGACAGTAGCTTGTAAAAAGCGTAAAAGTATTGATAACGTTTTTGCTATTCATAAAATATTGATAAATGAGTGATATTTCAGTTTTCAGTTTCATAATAACTGATCTCCATATTCCATACATGGCTTACTCTAAAGGTCTACATTTCCAAAAACAAAATGTTCAAAGCAAGATGCAAAACAAGTTAGTAAAGGTTAGCCTAATCGAAATTAAATAAGTTACTCCTCTCCTTTTAGATGAAAAAGGAATCATAAAGATATTATGTCATCTTGCAGGCATGCAGTAATAATATCAAAGGCTAAATTTGCAGCTCGGGTTCGCTTCGATTACTCCAGACTACTCGTCACCACGCCACCATTGTACGTCGCACCGTTGAGACTTGAAATGAAATATCAATTTGATAAACTGAATACAAAAGCAACCCAAAAATGCAATCTGAAACTGCCAAACCAGTTAGTTGACAAGTTGCATTTCCCATATTCATCTCTTTTTAAAAGGATAATCAAGTCATTATCAATGCTATTATATTATTTTAAAAGTAGCCAGCAGCTACATATTATTATAATGATTGATTGCTCTAGTAAACTTACAAAATGACACTCCACTCCCACTTAACAACCGATCGCTAATTATAATGGCGCTTGCTTATTTTTTTCATTCAACGTAATATATATACAATCAATTAGGGATCGCATTAAATACAAACACTTCATTTGTTCTAGTTGTTTGATCTGCCTTCCCATTATGTAATTGATTTATTAGCATTTTGCTAATCTTTGATTTGTACTTGATAAGTAAGTTACTATGTATAAGAAAATTATTGAACTGTTGCATATTTTTTACACTGTTTCTATCTTATCAATAATATACTAGTATTTTTCTTATTCCTATTTGGAGTCGATCCAAAAATGCAATAAGCCAAGATATTCAATATAACGGCAGCTGTTGCCTTGCAAATTAGTCAGTAACAACGGTGATAAATATTTAAGTAAATTTTTGTTCTTTTGAGCACGTAAATTGTCTCAATAATCCCATGGCGCGTTGCGATGGCATTGTTGCCTAAAAACTAGCGAGCTCGCTGTTCGCACTCACAGATTGAAAAAATGCAAATTCGAAATAATCTTATCTTTACTATATGACCTGAATACTTATGTATTATAGATACGCATGCGGTTATTTTCAATTTTAGGCAATTAAAATGATATAATTTATTAATAATTAATTTCATTACGCTGTGCCGTGCAGACATTCTTAGATAATGCTAGGAAATGAAATCCTACACAAAAATGCTTATTTTGGTAGTAAACTTCTGCTACAAGAAATTCTAACAAACGTATTGCCTAAATACATTTTAATTGTAAAATGCTAAATGCTCATCTAGAAACAAAATTAAAATTATACTCAAAACAATTTTGTTTCATTCGCTTATGTTGTTCGTAATGTGTTGACTCACTTATAACTTTCTAATATACCATAGATCTCTGCAAATAATTTTTTTCTGGAAATTGTACGTGTGCTGTACCATGTCAAATGGGAAAAATGGTTTCAATCTCATTTAACATGACATCCTAATCCTAATAATGCCACAGTCACAATGCAGCTTTTATCGTCGAAAAAGAAAGAAATCAGACATAAATAAAGCTATTTATACGAACCAGGAAATGGACATGGAAAAAAAGTTTGTCGCTCTGGGAAAATGGGCGAAATAACTGCCATTTTGGCGGTATGTTTTTAGTAACAACTCATAAAAACTTCTAATAAGCTGGATGGTATTCGTTGATTTCTTTTTCTTTTTTTCCTTTCTCCATTCCACACTAAAATGCTTGAGCTTGTCTACCATAAAAATCCCTAATCTAATCAAAAAGTATTTTCGTTTAATATAAAACTGTTAGCTTAGTTGGATTGGCCAGCTTATGGAATTGCAAAGGTTTTTGATTGCGTGCAAATCAGTTTGAATAAATCGCAAATATTTTATTATTGAGATTGGTAACGACGACGACGACGATGGTGATGATGACGACAAAGAGAGAAATCAAGGCTGCACAATCCTTTGTGAAAGGTCAATTGGGGACACTAATGAAATCAATAAAAAAGGAAATATGCCAATTCAGGGCAAATAAACAAAATTACATTTTATACCACACCACCATCATAATATCATCACTCCAGGAAAATGGAGTATTCGTATGTGAGCCTTGTTAGGATACCATAATTGGATTAGTAATGAAGGAAAAGCAGATTTTTCTCGTAAAGACATGGCATATTTGGCAAATACTTAATATAAAGTTATTTATACCTAATGGAATCTCTGTGAAATCCTTGAATTTGGGTCAAGTTAGAATTTTAAAAACATCATATTATACTAAATCAAACACTTGCTCAAATTAAACATTTTTAAATGTATTTAAATATACGTATATACAAATACATACCTACTACAAAATGCATAAAAACTCTAAATGCAAAAAGTCTTTTCATTAAGTCATTAAGATTATTTCATTTAATTTATTTCAAAGTTTATGTTTATTTTTGAAGGCTTATCATTATTCACTAACTGTCTGTCTATATTACATCGAAATTGTAACGTCTGAGAAGAAAAAAAATCTTTTCCTAATTTCCCTCAATTAGATATCATTTAAACAAGCAATAAACAATTTTCTGTTAGAAAAAAAGGATGTGCCTACTGCTACTGTGTTTTGCTTCGTACATGTGATTGCTTCTTCTTGAAGAAAAGGAAAATGAGAAATGTCTAGAGATACATTGCATTTTAACAATGCAAGTTGCACCAACTTGCATAAACACAGTTTTTTATAAACAGACAGAAGTAATACTAGTAGTAGTAGTAGTAAAAATAAATATAAAATAACTTTTATCTTAATCATCACATCATCGTCATTGATCATCCTCAACCTTGCACTCTTTTCTGCCTCCACTTGCCAAACTCACTTACACTCTGGTTATATGCGCATATTTAATTTAATTTTGGTACGAAAGTAGAAGAAGAAGAAATAATAATAATTTAAGCCGTTTCTTCTTTAATAAGAAGCTTCCCATCACCCTCCTCTTCATCATCTTCACTTCAACAACATTATCCTCTTCTTACTCACTCACTCACTCACTCACTCGACTACTACATTAATTTTTAATGTTAAGTTTTGTAAGTACAAACGATAAGAGGGAGAGCAACATTAATTTAATAAAAGCTACACATACATCAATTCTCGTAGCTATTTTTAGTAAAAAAAATATGAAGTGTTCGTTCGTGTGCATTCTTTAAGATTTTTTTCTTGTAGAATGACCAATGTTTGTTGTTGGTGCTCACGATTGATGATGAAGAGATGTTGTTCGGAGTGAAAAATGTTGAGAATAGAAAGAAAGACGACTTTTCCCCTCCTGGTTTTTATTTGCCAAGTTATAATTTGTAGAGTATTAGATTGCTTTGTTGGTTGTTGGGTGGGAGGAAAGACTTGCACTTAAATTGTTTTCAGTTTGATTTCTACCCATCCATCCATTAAAATCCATTTGAGAGAACTAAATTAAAAGCGATTACTTAGAAATAGAATTATATGAATGAAAACAGATTTTTTCCTACAATTTTTGTTTACAAGTGATAAGTAATTTGGTTATTTTAACACGTTCTGCTACTTTTCATTTCAAAAAGTATTTTTTCTTCGCACAGAAAAACAAACCATAACAAGAAGTGTGTGTTGAGTGTTGGGTAAAAGGAGATGCAGAAAATATTTATATAAAGCATTTTAAAAATTTGATTACATTACATTGCTCAATCTTCAAAGCTTGATAGAATAGTGATAATGGTGAATGGTGTATCTGGGTGATTAAGCTTGTTTCAAGGGTAATCATGATCAGTTAAACAAAAAATGAAAATGAGTAATTTCGTATTTTAGAATATTAATCTTGTTTGATCAGGATGCTGTTTACATATTGATGATGATGATGGAAGATGAGAATTAAATCACACGCAGTAGACCTATAAAGAAATGCATAGGTATACTTATCGCAATTAATGTAATAGAAGAGGTAGATATGCATAGAAAGATAAAATAGCAGAAACTATGTAACAGTTTATGATAACTACGTAAGCACTTTTCATTTTTTCAAAATAGGATTTAGAGAAATTATCAGCCGTGCCATAATACTCACCAAGATCAGATAGAAGTAGATATAAATCTTCTTCATGATTAAATAATGGTGAGGTGAATGAGTGAGCATTATTATGAACTGGACGAAAAGATTGCCATAATGACGTAGCATTTAGCTTTGAAGTTTTATTAATAATCTTAAGTTTCTGACTGACTAAGCACATTTTTATTTTTCAATAAATTCAAATAGACAAATATTTCTTACTAAATAAAAAGCCAACATAATATTTCAGATGACAGAATTTTCAAGTAAACTGGAATGCACCCAAATGAAATGAATCGAATCGTATTCGCATCTGTCCTTGAAATGTCTCCATTTTTCGCCATACGATTTTTGTTTCGTCATCAACAAAATCATATAACTATTTCAAACTTAAATGCAATTCTAGCGCATAGCGTTTACATAAAGAGACACGTGCATTTTTTCAAGCAGGGCTCTTGGGAAATTTGAAAAATGCAGTTCTATTTTTAGAAAATTTAAAAATCAACATAACGTTCTCACCACCCAGTCGCAGAGATGTAATGCAGTTCATGTCTTGCATTGAGAAGGAATATGTCTTCCTTTTTTGCTATCACTACTATTTCGCTTTAATAAAAGTGTCGCCTTGCCATGCCGAAGATTGAAATTATAATGTAATTTTGGAGGAGTTGTGGCGAAATATATTCGCTAATTAAAGTAGAATATCATTTGGTGTTGAAGCTACGAAAGCGTTAAGCAAAAAGGCAACCTTTTAGTAACCTTACAAGTGTGTTATAGGCTACTGTTGGTAATTACAGAAAATGCTTCCTACCAAAAGTTTTTTTTGCATCTCGTAGGTTCAATTTCTCCTTTGCTTTTGAATATCCGAAGTCTACTTGCTAGTAACTTTGTCCGAGTGTCCGAGTTTACCCTTTCATTTTATGGTTTATTCATAGAAAGAATGCCAAATCAATGCGACTTGAAGGCCATCATACTTATAAGCTTTGTGCTTTCTGTGAAAGTTAATTTCGTTGCTGTTTTGTTCTTTTTGAGAAGTGTCGAGAAAACTCTTTGTATATACATATTTGCTTTGAAGGTTTGAAGTAGCAACAGCAGCAGTGGATTGGTTTCTTGATTGACAAGGCATGAATTGTCACTCCGCTTCTTGTAAGAAAATTTATGCATATATTTTTTAACGAAAACTTGCTTTTGCTTACATCAAACAACAACAACGTAGCCGCATTGCATTTTGTCTTGACTTTTACCTTTACGACGACGATTGTTACAGGGAACATGCAAGCAAGCAAGCGTATAATATTCACCTGTAATTATAATATAATCGTCCGTAATAGAGCCATTCAAGTTAAACATCTTTTTGTTGCTGTTTAAAAATAATTGTTGCCTAACCGGTGTTGCTGTTGTGGATGATGTTGAGGAGATTGCTGTTAAATTGTTGTCCCGTGTCATCAACTTTTCTCTAGAAAAAATTAAGGGCAAGAACAGTTGCATTGCATTGGACTGTATCAGATATTATATTACAACCACTTTACTGTTGTTGCTGATAGACGGTTTGTAAGGTAGTTCTCCTCCGTATTTTTCCGAAAACAGATCTTGACGCGACGCACGAACTATCCGACCTTTGCTTGACGAAGACGCTTTTTATGATAATCATGATGTTGTTGTTGATGGCAGAGGGCAGAAAGTTGGCTGACTTTGACTTGAGAGAGAGAGAGAGAGAAAAGACGGAAGGAAATGAAAAGAAGAGAAAATAGTGCCAGTGCCAGTCACCATAATAAAGAAAGATTGAAAAAGCTTGTTTTGACTTTTTCTTCCATTTTTGAAAAAAATGTGCAATAAGTAAACAGCAGTAGTAGTGACGATGATGTGATGTTATCTTTGTACTACGATGGATGATGATTATGATGATGATAAGCCGAAGGGGAATTAATAGGTTAACGTGAAAGAGACTCGAAGCAATAAAAAAACACAAGTTGCTCTCCTTCGTTGATTGTTAAAGATTATTTGGATGAGAACTGGTGGTGGTGGTGCTGGGGTGTAGGCAAGGTTCTGGTGGATAATGATTTTTTAAGTAAAGTGGATCACGTTAAAGTGGTGATCACGTTGTCTTGTTTTTATTGTCGCTTCATTCGACGAATTCGAGTTTAAACTTGATCTTGATAAACAACAATGATGGTTTACCTGTCTAAAAGCACGCGCTTCTTATAAACTAATACGTACATAGACACGGTGCCGCTGGGATTATTGTAGGACAAGAGCAGACGCAGTTTCCTTTCATTGCATGTTTCTTCTTCGCCTTCATCGTGAGTAATTAAGCGCTAGTTCTTGGCTTTTAACGCTACTTTTTAATTGCTTGACTATGTTAGTGTATTTGCACAATTGCACATCTCTCGTCTTTTTCTTGTTACTTTTAAATCAACACTGCCCTTAGGCTATTTGAATTCGCTCGTTTCTGCTTTTGTTATTATGTTGCACAGAATAAAAATAAGGTGGTACAATTAGAAAGGGACCCCTTAAGCTATTTTTAAGCATTCATATATTTTTACTGTCCAAAAATCATAATTACTTAGAAGATCAAATAGAGATGTTCTTGGATACCTATCGATCTAGTATTCATAATCATGAGAAAGGGAATGAATTGGAAATACCTGCTTAATCAAGACAGACTGCATGAATATTGATTGGAGAATTGATTAGAAAATTTTATTAATAAGGTACAGCTGCCTTCACTCTTTTAAAATAGAACTTAGACTTCATTTTATGCATTCCTCGTTATTAAGACATTTACTCAATTTGTTTATATTAGGAAAACAGGAAAAATGTTTTAATCAAAAAGTTGCAATAAGTTCATCTTCTAGAAGAAGGTTGTTTTAGTATTCTGTATGCAACAAATATGAAAACGAACGAATGTTTGTTTTTGTGGAAAGCTGCATTGTACCAGACTCCTTTTTATAATGATGAAAATAAGAAAAAATGTGGTGGTGGGGATGTGATGCGATGGTAAATATGGTGGGGTCCGTTTTGTTGGCTTGGCAAAATGTCAATTTGTGGCTGATGCTGCTGTTGCTGCTCTTGTTTCATATCTCTCTTACTATTGTGAGCAGTGAATCAGAAAAAGAGCATCATCATCATTATCATCATCAAAGGAGCAGTGGAATAGGAATCTTTCCCCTCCTCCTCCTACTCCGTTATTTTTATTATGATGATGGCTAGGCCACCACATGAACTTTTACTACTGCTGCTGCTGTACAAGATTTTTTTGCAATGCAAAAAATATTAGAACATTTTAGAACCGCAGATAATGAGGATGGAGGTGGAGTGGAAGAAATGAGACAAGAGAAAGAGAGTTCAAAGAATTATAATTACAGAAAATGTTTCTATTCGTAGCAGACAACAGCAGCGTTGTACCATTATTATCGTCATCATCATAGCATCATCATCATCATCAACAACATTCTCTAGTTTTCGGTGCTGATTCTGTCATATTTGCGTAGGCGAATAGATGAGGAAGAGCTATCATCAAGTTTTGTCCGTAGTAGTATGTACAAATCCTCTCTTTGTTTAAAAAATATTCCCGTCTCCTTTTCCTTTGCTTTTGCAAAGCTATAGGGTCCTAAGAAATATAATAGCTGTCTGTGACTATGCTCTTCTTCGAAACCGATTTAATTGTTTTTCTGAATGGGGAGAAAGAGAAAATCTTTTGGTAGGATTGATTTTTGCCATGAAACCCTTGCACTTCCTTTTTTGGTTTGATTGAGAGTAGTAGTAAGAGCAAGTAGTAGCATAAAACTATTAATGCAGTATTGAGAATAGCTAACTAAAGCATCACCAGGCCAGGTGAGAAAGAGTGAAATTTCATTATGATATGATGTACTTATCTATCAAAATTAGAAATGGGAATAATGGGATGCGGTGGCAATGGCTATGACTAGTTTTTAAAAAAAAAAACAATTTGAAAAGGTGGGTGAAGTGATAATGGCGATAATATAGCTATGGCGTGGCTGGGTTGAAAGAAAAAAGATATTATTGTTGTTTCTCATCATGGTATAGAGAAGTATCCTTTTATTAAATTGCTTTTTATATATTAAATATCCTTCGTAAGCTTTGATTTGATTTTTTGTGCCGTGTGAGGTTACATAGCTTCTTGATCTGATGGGGGTGAGTCTGAAAACCATTATTCATTTTAAATCTGGCAATTATTTTTATTACTAAATTAGAAATTGCATATTTACGGTTGGGGTTAGAAATAATCTTCACCCATCGTCATAGTCATACTCATAATAAATAAACGATTGCAAAGCAACCGATGTAAATACTAGCTTGAACCAAACGGTTTTTCTTGATAAAAGCAACGATAACGTTTTAACCAA
>JAHZNJ010003035.1:0-10124 GCA_027744475.1 Lepidocyrtus cf. sotoi NNG-2020 | reverse complement strand
CCTTAGTGGTGTTCTCTGATAAACAACATAAAAAATATCAAAAGAAAGCGATCTAGACCATTTTCTTCCCGTTTCTGTTTTCTCCTTCCAGAAACAAAAAGGGTATTGCTTTACTTATAGATGTTCGTGCTCCACAGCAATTTTTCTTTCCCACTTGACATGTGAACGGATAATAAGAACCGACTATTAAAGCAAATGAGACGTTGCTGCTTTCTTCTCTTGTGTAGAAAGATACGACAATATTACTACAAACATGGAACCATTTCCACCTCCACCTCTGCGGCAACACACACAAAAAAATAAAAACTATGCCATGCTTGAGAAAAGTCGTTTCCTTGAATGTCGTTTGTTGCATTCATTGCAATTTATTAGGAGATTATGCTTAAGCATAATATTTGTGAATTATTAACACATTTCTTGTTTTCCTTTACAAGCAAAAAGAAAACAAAAGAGAAAAACATTCTTTCTTTCACCTCCCACTATTTTCCTTTCTCTTTATTTTGTTTTTTTATGTTCACGTGTTCACCAAATATCTCATACATTATTCTCCTTTTTCTTTCGACGAAGGTAGAGAGGATAACTAGAGGAATTTGCATGCGAGAATAAACCTTCCGCACTAATTTATGAGTCAATGCTCTATTATGAGAATAGTAATAATAAACATATTATTTTGGTGACAATTTGTTTCCTGTTTGTTTCAAAGCCCGTTTCAAGTATTGCAAGAAATCAACCTTAAATTGCCTCTGTTGGGTTCCGTACGCATAGAATCAATTGTGAATAGAAAACGGAGTCAACAAAACGGGTGAAGAAATAAAATGTTATGTGGAGCAGAAATAGACAATACCAGCAGAAGCACATATTTTGTCGAAATCGAAATTGTGAAACTGAGCCATGCCTGCTACACTTTGCGCTGTTGTTGCATTGAAATTATTACTAATTGCTCATTGTCATTAAGAACAGATGTATGTTTCTAGTGTCACAAATGTACATTTATGCAAAAGCTTTGAAATATGCTATTAGGCATTATTGTCTTTTGCCAAATCCAATTATTCATTTTTTCTTGCATTTTTCTGTAAATAACGACCAAAGTAAGTTAGTTTTGCCTGCAACTCTAATGCTATATTTTTGCGCTGTAACTGCATTAGGATCATTACTAATTGCTTAATATAAACAGATCCCTCTTCTTTGCTATCCTTACAGTACATTGTTGCATTCAATTTTGGGAAATTTTCATCTCCTCCTTTTCCCTTGTAAGCAAAGCACTCATTCTGTTCCAATTCGTTGGTTTTTCTTATCTAATTATCGTACTGGATTTCCGTTCTTATGAAAGGGTCAGGTTGTTGTAGGATTTTCTGATGCAATATGCAATACAATATGTCGTAATCGTCGTTAGTTCTACTCGGGTGTCATAACTATTATGGTTATTACCCCCATTATTACTCTATTTACATTTTCTACCTTAATCTAGAGCATTCCCAGAGGGAAACAATCTTGTTTTGCTACGAAAAACAATGGGAGCAGAACTAACCGAGAGACAAGAATCTGGAAAAGATGATAAGGAGGCAACCCTTTTAGTAAATTGTTGCAGTTTTTTGGAGAATGGAATTATTTTGTTGTAAAAATCAGCAACACGCGCTTTACAGCAACACCATAGCTATTATGATAAGTGTTCTGCTTTGCCGTGGGTGCTTGGTCCACACATTTTATTTCTCCAATCATCTTCAACACGAAAAAGCGGGACTGGAAAAACGGTTTCTTGCTAAATACTTTGCAGTTAGTTCTACTCTTTTTTTTATTATGCTGCTTCTTTCCTTATTTTGAATTTGTCTCGAATGTCATGTTATAGCTTTCAAAATTACCTTAGAATCATATTAAAAGACGGCAATAACGAATGTAGATGACATGGAGAGATTATAAATTGTATCGATGTACGTATTTGTTCTTGGATTACATGAATTAAGGTTCGTTAGTTTAATGGTTATGTCATAGTGGCAACCGTTCTTTTTCGGATAAGAATCTCACAAAATTGCAATATCTTCTGTTAATTTACCATTAAACGCTTAGGGCTTGTATAGAATGTAGTGTAAGGTAAAATCATGATAAGTTTTGCGAAGCATACTACGGGTAAAAATACATGACCCAACAACAAATTGGAACATCTAATATTACTTTTATGTCAGAATTAAAAAAGAAAAAGTAAAGCAGTGCAGCATGTGCATTTTGCAATCTACGAGCAGAAAATATGCAAGGGTAATTTAGATAGTTTGGAATGCTTTATTTCGGAGTTTTGTAGTTTTGTTTTGGAAACATAACATAGCATAAGAATAGGAATGCTTGATTTCAAATTTCAAGTCACAAATTTATAATCCTTGAGAGAAAGGGAGAGAGTGCATACTGGGAATGAAGGACGGAGATTTAGTAGAAAAACAGAAACTAAAAGGGAAATATTATTTGCTCAAATGAACTTGAGTATTCATTTAGTTTAGCATGTGTAGGAAAACTGGGTGGCTTAGACTTGACTTGATTTTGATAGCATCAAATTTTACATTTTCTGCATGGAAAGGCTCAATTTGACTTAAGTGAGTTTAGACTTCCACGACTACAGATTTTAATGAAATGTGTCGTCTGTTTGGCTCTGCTACTGCAGCGTTTTAGCTTTTAGTCGTATCGTAGTCAAAGTCAAATCCTTGCTGTTCCATGTCATGCCATACGACAGCATAACCTGGTAAGGAAAGTTTTAGTGATCAAGCTACCTAAGCACTCCATCATGTCATTTCCTACAATAAAAATAAAAGTCTTGCGTGGAAGAAGGTGGAGAGGGTTCTCTACTCCATAATTAAGCAACAAATCAGGGAAAAATCTACTTTCCCGTAGACAGAATTTATTTTTTGACAAACTACGAAAATAAAGCTTTTCTACCTGATTTGCGACAAAAAAGTTTTCCTTGTCAGCAACAGCAGGAAGGAAACTTGAACTGAACCAATTCAAGAAAAAAGTTTTTAGAAGGAATAATTTGGCTTGAAGCCAAAGTTAAGTAAATTGGGAAAGGAAATTGATGGCTACGACATATTACCTATGCGCTAGCTTTGATTACATTTAATTTTTCCTAATTGCATGAACCTGTAAGCAATTTAACCTTCCGCCAATTGCTACTCCAATAACTTCTTTCCTGAATCACGACAAAGGTCTCATATTCGTTCGCAGAAATGTTATGTAAACTGATTTGATTTTACATAACAATGTTTTCGGTTACAAATATTGATTACTACGACAGAATTTAAATTTAGTTTTTAACTTAATTTTGTCAAACTGATAGATCCATTCAGCTGGTTTGTTTCAGTAGTCCGCCTAGTGTTCATTCTTTTTACGTGACTTGTTTACTTCAAAAGAAGAAAACTTTCTCTTCTTTCTCCATTCTTGCAAAAGGAAAGATAAGACTTGGGGCGGCTGCTTTCGAAGAAGAATGACCAACTAAAACTTGAGAATATGAAAGGGGATAACATAACCCTTTTATGTATTTTCCTTTTGTGAGTGCTGCTGCTGCTGTTGCTGATGAAGCTCTTTTTACTTGTGCTATCTATCCATTTACTTTACTCTTTGAAAACTTACACGAAAGAAAAAGTAAAGGCCTTTTCCAGCCATGTCCTTTCGCGACTCTTTTTGAAAGAAGCAAGTTTTTTTTTCTTTGTGTAACTCAAAGTTGTGTTGCCGTTTCGTTTCTGTAAAAGAAAATTTAAGATAATAAATACGAAAATAAGGTTCAATGAAACGTTAAGCTGGACGTTTTACTGTCATGTTAAATGAAAATTCACTTGGTTTGGACTACTCATGATTACAAGGCAAAAGGAAAAGAAAAACGAGTCCTTTCATCATTATAGTCATCTACTCCATTAGATTCTCCCTCCTCCGCATCATCATCTTCTTCAGATTCTTCTCCTTCATTACTGGTAACTAGCTTCAGGAAACACGACCAGAAGGAAAGCAAAGACGACAACTAAATCGATTTCCTGTGAACAAAAGGATTTATTAGATTGAACAGAACAGAAATCTGAAGAGGACCGTGCCATCCATCCCGCCCTCTCTTCAGATCATATATTCTATTTCTGTCTAGTCCAGCAGGATAAAATCTTTCAATCAGCTTTTCCAGGAGAGTAGAGCGGAGAAAAGGAAATGCGAAACGGAGAGGAAGTAGTGGCTTTGCTCCTTACAGAGCAGAGATATCGGCACTAATGATGATGATAATGGAGAGGGGCAGGACTCCTCTTCCTAAGCACATTTGCAGTCATTCATTTAAGGTGCTTTTTACGTTTTTGTTGTTGGCGAGTTTCATATCAGCTGAGAAGAACGATAAAGGAAATACTTTCATTACTACTACTGCTGTTACTACTGGACACAGATTTGATGGAGTAGGTGACGTTATTAACGCAAATATTGGGAAAAATTCATACAATGTGGAAAATTATTTTACAAGTAGTGCCATTACAAAGAATTTTTCCATTAAATCGGAAGAACAAAAGCCTGTGGCACTGACCGTAACAACTTCCGGTAATGATGAAAGGAAGGAACTGACTTATACAAGTACAAACACGGCTGCAACTCTGAGTTCCGCTCCCAAAAGCACTACCAATACTGCTCTGATGTCAACAAAGGTTAGAGCAACAAAAGAACGCGAAGTTACTTCGGTTACCAATACAGCATTATCATCATCGCCGTATTCCTTCTCTTCTGCAATTTCTCCAAGAAAATTGGAGATAAAAAGGAGCAGAAGCTTTGCTGATGAGCTTTCTTCACATCTCCCCCGTGTCATATCTTTAGTAGACCCTCAAGGGATTGATGAACCGATTGCATTATCTCTTTCATCTTCATCATCAGCCCTCTCATCTGCTGCCGGTCGTGATGGAAGTGGCGGTAGTGATGGAAGGAATTCTTTAACGATTGGAGACGAGAGTGAGCGCGCTGCTACGACAGATTTTAATAATTACTTTAATGGCAACCTATCAGACATTTATAATGAGTGGAACACTTCAAGAAACGGCACTGGGGAGGATGGCGGTGATGTTTCTTGGAGTTATAATTATCCTGCTTTGCTCCTCATAGTCTTTCCGTTGGTGGCCATGTTTGGCAATGTTCTCGTGATTTTGAGTGTGAAAAGAGAAAGGACTCTGTGGAATGTATATAAAAACTTTTTAAAAATGTTAATGTACCAATTGGTAAGTAAGTGAAGTCAAGTTTAATAGCTTTTCCAGTATTCCACTAATCGTATAATGGGAGTCAAGCGTCATTACTTTTAACTGCGAAGTTCAAATACTTTTTACTTTTAGTTTGAATTTTTTGGAATTAAAAAAATAAACTAAAGCGCTACTTAATAATTTAAACAAAAATTTAAAAGCTGAATTATCATAGATAATCCCAAATTAACGTATTCCAAGTAAACGTTTTGAATAGATAGTCGATCGCGAATGTCATTTTGTATACCCTAGAGATAATTTCAGTTACAAAATAAAATTGCTAATTACCTCACGACGAATACGAAGGTGAGCATGCCATAATATATGAATGTGAGAATATTGATTGCTCAATACGTTCATCTTTAAAAATTCAAAATATCTTGGCTTTAAGGATAGAAGGTAGTTTACTGGAAAAACAAATTTATCAATTTTTACTTTACCGACGTCGTTTCCAATTTCTATCCCTCTTTGTCTTCGCTTGTAATATAACGAAGCTTAATAATATGCAAAAAATGTATTGTAGCAAACAAAAAGTAAACCAGGACTCAAGTTCAAGGTCATTCCACGAATAAATTTTTTTATCATTATCGATAAGTGCAAGTGCATAAGCGTGTACTTGTTTACAACATTTCTCTTAAAAACTAAAAACATAAAACAAAGTTAGGGATGAATTCAATGCAGTTTTTTATGGCGTTTGAAAAGTTTTCTAATCATGTTGCTCTGCATGTACCAGATACTATGGAAAAGTTTTCTTTAAAGAATAGACTATCATGTCTTTGACATTCTTTTACTGTTCTTTAGTAGTTCGACGTAATGGTAAAGCTTGGTCTTCTTCACTATATCAGGAATCATTGTTGCTGCTATTATAACTTAAAATCTAAAAGTAAGAAATAGGATCATCCTTGAGAAGGGAATAATATATACCTATACGCATTATGAGAATTTATTGATAGAAGTTTTCTGCAAAGTTTTTTTATCATCCCATTCTGGTGTGTAATAAAAAATAATTGTTGTCTTGCTTTATAAGGTTTTTTCTTTGATAAATTACAATTGCGTCAGAAATAAACTTCCATCTTATATTCACCGAAATAATTTAAACAAAAGGAAAAGAGAACGGCATTGATTAATCATAGTCTTATATTTTGCAGATTATATTTTCATAATCTTGGCATTATTGTAGTTCTCTTCTTAACTAAATAAATATTCTATCGTTGAAGTGTACTTATTTTTATGTTTCACATTAATGTGTTTCTAAAATTTAAAATCATAAAATATGGCGGCAAGAGATTTTGGGATTCAAACAGGTTAATTACGCTTTCCTACGATGACACGTGCTATTTAATACTTAATGAAGTATCCCTAGTAGCCCACGTCCGTTTTCTTTTTCTTTACCTCCCAGTTTAAAAATTTCGACAGTAGGCAAATAATATAAATGATCACGTTACCTCATTAAAGTTTAGCAGCATCCGGAGAACCAAAATTCTCGGGTATGCTTTAATTTAAAATTGAACTTTCGTTTTTTCCAAAAAGCGCAAAAAAATATTCCAGACTTTGAGCTAGAATGTCAGCAACAACTGTGTGTCGTGCACAATAAACTTTCACCTTTTGTTCCTCAAAGTAAAATAATAAAACGTACCAAAACCAGGGAAGGAAAGATCCGAATACGTAACAAATCAGTACAGAAAAAAGGCCCGAATCGATTTTTCTGTTCATTATTGAGACATACATTTTCTCTTATGTCGCCAACAAAAGTTAGTTGAGTGCTTTTGCATTCAGCGGAGACAACAGAGAGAGTCTACTACGCTATATTTTACAACCAAAAAGGCGAGGCAAGCGAGAAGAAGACAAAACAATAAAGTATGAAAAAGCGAAACTTTTTTTAGCAGACTTTTTACAAACAAAAGCATCATTAATCAAGGTCACCTTTTTACCGGCTTATTCGCTCCTACTCCTTGATAAACGCATCGCCTTTTCACCCCTTTTAGCTTTCCTTTTCGGTGCTTGGTTGATTTTGTAGACGTGAGACGCAGACTAAAAACCTACGTAAACCTGAACAGTTGCAGTTTCATGCGTTTTTGCCATGAAAAGGAACATGCGGCATATTTCTGTGCAAAATAAATTTTAAAACTACTATATGTGACTGAAAAATGCATATTTTCTACAGTTTCCTAATATAACTTACCATTTTAAGAAGCATTATTAGAATTAGATATGTCAAGTGGCATTTTTGGAAGTAATCTACAGAGTACAAATAAGTACACAAACCAAAAATATTTTTGCGGAAAGGATATTGCCATATAGGTCTAATGTAAGAAATTACCTCAAAACAAACGCAGTATTCATCCTCCGTTACTAAGTATTGTTGCGTACCGCTCTTAAATTGTCTCAGATGCTGATTTGCCATAACTGTGTAAGACATATTGTTGTGGTATTTTTGTAATTCCCTTCTTTCCATTCTGGACCTCCTTTCATCATTCGGAAAAAGTAGAGTAGTAATTATCCTCGGCCATTGTGTTTTTGAAGAAGTTGTGTCCTACATATTTTTACCTTTTCTCTCATTTGGTTTTATCTGGGCATTCTTTCGTTCTATTTCCATTTTCTTGAGGAAAAAGCAGCAAATTTAGAAAAGGAAGCTGAAGCCACTAAATAAGGGGTAAGAAAGGATTCAGGACAGAAAGAAAATGATAAAAAACAGAAAAATATGTGAAGATGCGAAAGAGTAGAATACTTACACATGAGACAAAGGAGAGCAGGCAGAGTAGACCAAAAAAAGAAGGCGTTTGGATTATGTTAGAAATGAGAAAGGTCGTGGTGGTGGTGGTGATGGCATGTCGGTCTTGTAAAAAATTTTATTCCTTTTTCGTGTCCATGTCTCTCCTCTTTTCTTCCTCTTGTTTTCACATTCTGCATCATCTTATTTAATGGGTATGCATTGACAAGGTTAAAAGCTTTTTCCGTTCTCTTGTTAAAGCAGAGAAAAAAAGCGAACGAAGGTGAAAAGGAGAAAAAAGGGGGAGAAAGAAAGAAAAGAGTTTATTTTTATGCTATGTACACTTCTTCTAACACATCTCGTCTGTGCTACTACTACGGCTGCTGTTTTGTGCTGTCCATAGTGCTAGTAATAGAAGTAGTAATGGTAATAATAGGATGCTAGTAGGAGGACTGAGAAAAAGTCGAAAACACGACTTAAGTGAGTGTTATTCTACGAGAATGTGAGAGAAAGTAAGAAAACAGTATTTTGTATCAAAACCCCTTTAGCGCCAGAGATGGATGAAGATAACGAAGTTGAGAATTAAGTTATGACAAGTTTATGGGTGAAACGGGAATGGAGAAAGGAAAATGTGATGATGATGATGATCGTGATGATGGCAAGAATGTGGACCTATATTCTGATATTACATGCATTCGGGTCCAAGCTTAGAAGAAGAAAACTATTTTTGTGAGTAAAAGTAAGGGAAATACAAAATACATGGATAGAACCAGGATTATTAGTTACGATTACGATTTTAGCCAAAACTTTGCTTATGTATTGCTGGCAATGAAAGTAAACTTGCTTAACTGGAATTTTTATTTTATGCAGTATTCAAAGGGAAGTTTATTTTCTAATATTGCAATAAAACAAGCTCATTTACGTATTTTTTAAATGTTATTGATATGATCATGTGTATGGACAAAGTAATTCTGCAATAAAACTGGGGAGTAAAATATTATGTCTTTGATTCAAATTTTGGAATAAAGAAACAATGAATAGGACAAGAAAAGTAACTGGTAGAAAAATACCCAATACTTTGATAGTAAAATAAAGTGATAGCAAAATCATTGTCCAAATCAAATAATGAGTTTTTTGCACTGCAGTTCTAGTCGTCCTTGAATCTTTATACTTACTATAATGTATTGTTTAATCTAAAATATTTTTGGCACTAGGCTAACAAAGACGATGATTTCTGTAGTAGCTTTCTTCAGCTTTGTTTTACATCATATTTTTATGGTTCACACTAATTATGGCTGAAACTTCAACCCACGCTGAGCAGAAAAGAAACTATAAAATCAAGTAAAATGTTTTGAATTAATATCTTCATTAAACACGTTTAGGTAAAATTTCAGAAACTAACTACTTTTGTGGAATTGAAAGCAATAAAAGCATGGTTTACTCTAAATACAAATTATTGACTGAATATTTGCGTAAAAAAGAAACATGATGAAGTACACAACTAAAAAACGCCAGCTTTTATAAAACAAAATGCGATACCAAAGCAGGCTCATATCTATATCTGTTAGTTCCTTTCCCAACTTGACGCAGATGACGATAACGATGATGATCATTCACAATGATAATCATCTTCTTGATCATTATTGATATTGCACCTCATCAAATATAACTTTTATTTTGCTCTCATCACATCCCAATCCTTTTCTCATTCACTCACTTCTAGTAGAAAAAAATGGAGTTTTCAGCTCAGCGCTTGACTATTTTTCACATGAGTCAACCAAAAATGGAAGAAATTGCTTCCACCACTCATCCACTTCCACTCCTGATATTCATCCATTTTCCCACTTTTCCTTTTACCATTCCGTAATAACGTAAAGGCATTAAGTAGAGAGCTGCTATGAGCCTCTCTCTACTACACAGTCCATACTAAATATAAAAATGTATATGTACCTGTCCTATCTCACGACTTTCACCGTTTTTTTTTGTATGAGAATCTTCTTGGATTCTTTTCTTTCATGTGCATTTCTCTGCCTACTTTTATTTTCGCCATATCACATACTCGTATGTGGGTAGTGTGATGTGGTTATGTGGCAAATGTGGTGATATTTATGGCTTTCTCGTACTAGAACTCAACTCAAGCGTTCGAAACTTAGTACACAATAGTACGGAGCTAACGCTGCTTCTTA
>JAHZNJ010003034.1:0-10837 GCA_027744475.1 Lepidocyrtus cf. sotoi NNG-2020 | reverse complement strand
TCAAACCATAGACTTCACTCTAGGTCCAAGTTATCCATCTTCAGAAGGTAATTTTTCAGTACCTGGATCTCCTATGGCTTCTGTGTTCGCCCCTTCATCAACGATAATTAGCTATCCAACAAATACTGGGATTCCTGCATATCCACCGGTTCAAGAGGAAACTGAGCAATTACAATCCCCGCATTCTCCTGCTTCACCAATACTCGTCCAAGCTGGGTTTGTTCTTGCTCCCATTGCCCGACCCCGAGGTATTAATAAGACTTTCGGAGGCAGTATAACCGGAACTGGAACGCAACAGTACACAGAGATTCCAAGCATCGTGGAGTGTATCTCCTTTGATGCATCTCATGACGCTCAAATTTTGCTGAATGCGATGAAAGGAATCATGGGAATTGATAAAGCTGCAATTATAAAGATCTTAACTAGACGAACCTTCAATCAGCGAATACAGATTGCGGAGGCCTTTAAAAATACTTACGATCGAGTGAGTACCTAAACTAAAACTTGATTAAGTGGTTAATTTGCTTAACATGGTTTACAAACTTTTCAGAATTTAATCGAAGACTTGAAGACTGAGCTTAATGGAAGACTTGCAGACGTTGTTTTGGCATTGATGACGCCACGATATGAGTATGTGGCGAAGAGACTTAATAAGGCTATGAGAAGCATTGAAACTAAGGATAAGACGCTGATTAACATATTATGCACAGAAAATAATAATGAAATCCGAGAGATTAATTCAACTTATCAAAATCGTTAGTTGAAAAACCAATATTTTATTCTGGATGAACCTTTTTGATTTTTACCTTTTTCGGTTTAAAAACGCCATCCCCTTGCCCTTATAGTTTTCCAGACAACCCTGGAATCTGACCTGATGGCAGAGACGAGTGGCCATTTCCGCAAATTGCTGGTTTCTATTAACTCGGTAATAAAGATCATACTTATAATATGTTATATAAAGATTGGTTTGCATTGCAATTTAAAACGTAAGTAATTTCTATGATTGCTTCTTATTTAAATATTACTAGGCTGGCAGAGACGAAAATCCATTCACAGATCAAGCCATTGCAGCGGAAGATGCCAAAGCATTGTACGCATCAGGTATGTGTTTAGTGATTTGCTTCTTACACCTTTTCAAAATCATGCAATTTATATGGTGAAGTAAATTGATTTACGCAGTTTTTAAGTTTTGTAACTTTCGTTTTGTTTCCCAATCCATATTGCTTGTACAATTTTAAAACTTCAGAAGATAAAATGGTTGGAACGGATGAATCAACTTTCAGCATGATTCTTGCTGCTAGAAGCCATGCACAAATTCGTTTGATGCTCCATGAATATGAGCGCGTTACTGGGCATTCGTTGGAGGAGGCTATCAAGAAAGAGTTTTCTGGAGATATTATTGAAACAGGTTTACTTGCCATTGGTAAGAAAGCTTTGTAATTCACAATACAATTTTGCAAGCTATTCAGTTTCTTACTAAAATAATTTATTAAATTAATTATAAATGTTTATTAATATTTTTAGTAAGAACTGCACGTAATCGTGCGGCTTATTTTGCAGATACACTTCATGACAGTTTTAGAGGGTTGGGTACTGACGCTGATGATTTGATTTTTATCATTGTTACACGTTCGGAAATTGATATGGGGAGTGTGAGACGGGAGTATAACAAAAAGCATCATAAACCTTTATCTCAAGCTATTTCTGTACGTCTTGCATTTACATTCGAATTCTTTTTTCTGAACATAAAATTTTTGTGCTATAATTGTTATATTAAATGTTATGGATTCTAATTAAATTAATTTATTAGTGTGAAACGAGCGGTGACTATAAGAAGATTTTGCTGGCTTTGATTGGAAGGTAACCGGATACAACTAAATCTTATTGGATATCTTTACAAACTATTTATGTACATATGTGAATGTATGAATGTATGCAAATGTACAAAAAATAAAATATTTCTCTTTCCAATCGATTTTGAGATTAATTTTAAAGCGTTTTTCAATTCTACAGCTTGGCAATTTGTATATACAGATTTTGCAATAGAATAGTTACCTACAAACCACACATAAGTATTATTTTTGCCATGTACAGTTGGTAATTTTGATGATAGTGTCTTTTATGCGTGTTTTGATTGAGTTTTTTTAAATTGTATTTTTTTAACCTTGTAAATTTTTTTCCTTAAAACACATTATAGGTATATACTAATCCAGATCAAAATCGGCAGCTATGCTATGAATTGATGGTTACCTTTACCTTGAATTTAGAAAGAACTTGAACAATCTATTGCGGTCATTTTCATTTCAACAATCTTCCAACAATACTTCTCATTCAAAAGAAAAATGCTATCATATAATCTACTCCTACTGTCATCTCATGCAACTGAATAAAATCATAAGTTATATAATATTTTTGCCACGTCAAAAAAATTTCTACCCATTGAACAGGAAAGCAACTTCGTGCATCACGAAAATTTGTATAATTAGTACTAGTTGTTAATAGCTTGATTCCAGATTAGAGAATAATAGAGTAACAGGAAACGAAAGTTGAGTATGTTTTAAGTAAAGAAAATTGCAGTTTATCCACCCCCTCTCGCTACTTGGGAATACAAACGCCAAAACCATTGGTTGGTACTTACTTACTGGGTTATTAATAGGTTTTGCTATTAGTTAAACAACAACAAAAATAAAAATATAGTTGGACAAAATGCATAAATCATTCATGTCAAATAATAAATATTTAATATTTAAATACGTGACAAATGACAAATATTACAAGACTAGTTAATAAAGCTACGCTACGTTTGCTTCAAGGCAAGTAGGTCACAAAAGCAAAAAGAGAAAACTGCAGTTTTGTTTGCGTTTTCCTTTTCTGAATTTTAGTTAGGGATTACCAAAATTCCCATTTTCCATTCCCACTCCGTTAACCTCAATCTATTATCTCTGCAGTTATGGAGTATTATAAACACTACCAGTTTAGTTTACCACATCCACCCATTTACAGTCAGTAATTCAGCATATTAGCATTCAATTCAGCATTTATGAAAGCGCTGATTGACAGGCAGGATTATTCTGATTTTCATTTACACTATCTAGTGTTAGTACTATACGTAGCATAGCAAGTACAAAATCTAACATCCGTCAATTCTGTCATCATCCATCAGTATCACTAATATCATATAAATTGCAATAATCAGTGCAATCGCAGTCTAATCGTCAACGGTTTATTTTGAAAAATGTATCCGAATTCAAACGGAAACTCACAACAACAATACCCCGAGATGGTCTTCGGACAGGTATGATCAGTTATAAAATTTTATTGATGAAATCACATATCAAACGCCACAATTGCATTTTTAGGGGCAACCTGCAACATGCTATCCGAACCAAGCTCCTTGCTATCCACCTTATCCAAATCAAGCTGCAGTTGGTTATCCACCAGCTGCAGTGGGATATCCTCCCACTTCTGGTTTTATGCCTCCAGCCGCATCCGCTTGTTACCCACCAAATAATGGAGCACAACCGTTCCCTGGACAAGTACCATATTGTCCTTCTGCTGCTGGTGCTGCTGCCGAACCGACGGCAGCGGAAATTCAGCATGCCCAAGAAAAGCTCGAGTTAGAAAAAGAATTGCTTAGAACGCAGAGAGAACTCGTTGGTCTGAAGCTAGAAAAAATTCTAACTACGTCTGAAGACAATGCGCAATGCCAAAGTGAAAATGAATCCGACGAAGAAGAAGAGGAGGATTGGGATGCATATTCCGAAGAGGAAGAAGATTACGTCTACGATGATGAATATGAGGAAATTCCAACAATCGTAGAGGGACAATTTGATGCCGCTTCAGATGCGAAAATTTTGCGGAAGGCGATGAAAGGCTTTGGAACTGATGAGGCTGCCATTATAAACATCTTGGCACGTCGCACTAACGATCAACGTCAAGAGATTGCTCAGGCTTTTAAAACTGCCTTTGGACGAGTAAAAAATTGCTTAATTTTGTCAAGCTTTGATAATTTACTTAAAAACCTTTGTGATTAAAATCAAGGTCCTGAATGAAATAGCTAGAATCAAACGCATATACGCGTTTAATTCTAACTGTTTCATTGACGACCTTGATTAAAATGAACTCTTTTGAATATTTAGGATTTAGTCAAAGATCTGAAGAGTGAGCTTGGTGGGAAGTTAGAAGATGTCGTTTTAGCGTTAATGACGCCTCGATTTGAATACTTGGCAAAGAAACTGAATAAAGCCATGAAAGGTCTTGGGACCAAGGAAAGCGTTCTGGTCGACATACTGTGCACTTCGCATAATTATGAAATCGAAGAGATTAACGCAGCATATTCCAGCCGTTAGTTACACTTACCAATAATTAAAAGCGCAGATTTTTTGGTTGGTGAGGATTTTTTAATTTTTGATTCGATTAAAATCTGATTCTGTTTCTTCATAGTTTTTAACAAATCCTTGGAATCCGATTTGATGGGCGATACAAGTGGGGCATTTCGGAAGTTGATGGTTTCTGTTAATTCGGTAAAACATATTTTAGGATTATTTACTTTTTTCGTTATTTGCATATAAACAGTTTGTTTGTGCATTAATTTATTTGCATATAATTTGCGGAAGGCTGGTAGAAACGAAGAGGCGGAACTGAATGAAACTCTTGCAGAGGAAGACGCACATGCGTTGTACAAAGCAGGTATTAAAAATTAATTTGAATAATATTGACTTTGCCAGTCTTTATCGATTGACTAAGTTCATCAAAATTCATATAAAAAACGAAACTGAAATTGGTTGATGCTTATATGTTCCAGGAGAAAAGAAAATGGGTACAGATGAAGAAACTTTCAATATGATCCTTGCCACAAGAAGCTACGCTCAAATCCGTTTGATGCTGAATGCATACGAGCGCATTACAGGACACTCGTTTACGAAGGCGATTAAAAAAGAGTTTTCGGGAACGATTAGAAACGGGTTACTTGCTGTTGGTAAGTTGATTCCGTATTTTCTGTATACGAATGAATGAAAATATACAAATCATCTCTGAATTTTTTAGTAAAAAGTTCTCGTAATAAAGCTGCCTACTTCGCTGGCCGTCTTCAAGACAGTATGGCCGGACTGGGTACGAACGATGATGATTTGATCTTTTTAGTTGTGACACGATCGGAAATTGATATGGAAAATATCAAACAAGAGTATAGCAGGAAGTATCATAAGCCGCTGGCTAAAGATATCTCGGTAAACGATTTAAATTTGTTTTGCAAGGCTGTTCAATTTTATGTTTAGAAACAAGTCTGATTTTAAATTATTTACATTTATTTTCTTTAACGAATTTTTAGGGTGACTGTAGCGGAGATTACAAGAAAATCTTGTTGGCTATGATTGGAGAGTAATTTTATTACCAATTAACCATGTATCATAATGCTTTCAGATCATCTTTCTTTATCTTGACATGTTCCAGGAACATCCTGAAGCACTAATAGATATATTTAACGTAATAAAAAGTTTCATTTTTCATAAATTAATACGTTTATTCGAGACAGAAAGAAAATACATGTAACAAACTTAAATGCATCTTTTTTTTCATATGTTGACAATTAATGAATTAATGTCATTTTATTATTGTGCACGTATTTATAACTTATTATCTTTAAGTAAATTATAATAATACTTCATCTAGTCCTTTTTCTAAATTAGAAAAAAAGGTTTTCATAAAGAGGTAAAACAGCCAGAATTAAACAGCATAATATAAATCCTTACCCAAAAAAGCAATCATCATTGATATTTCAAGATTTCATACATCAAGCAAAAACTCATTCGTTCATTTGATTTCGTTGTTGACTAGCTTTTTCAGCAAAAAGTTGATTCTGATTCTTCTGCCTATATTATGCAAATGTTTGCACGCGCAATTTTATTGCAATCGTACCGTACGCATACATACGCAACGCACATGTTCATGACGTTGACGTTGCGTTGACGGCTAAAGCAGATACGATACGACCACACCACACATATGAAATTGATGAAAAGATGATGAATGACTCGCATCTCGCATGACAGACAAGACAGCTCTGTCACACAGCAGCAGGCAGCTACAGCTGAGATTTCAGCGGGTGCGGGTGTAGTTCATCGTCATAAATACCATTAAATTCTATAAAACTAACTACACTAATTATATTTTTACGACAATTTGGTGACGTGCTTGATTGATGACACCCCACTCAGCACTTTACTGTCAGCATTCAACGATTTAGCTCGTCGTGAGTCACACTCAAAAGGAAAAAGTTAATATTTTTGTTTGTTTTGACTCACAACCAAAAGTAGATGCAGATTAATCCAGACATTTTTTTGTAAAAAAAATAATTATAAATATTATAATTTCAGTCATTCAATTTATCAATTCACTTTAAAATTTATTCATTATTGGTTAAAACTTTTAGTCAGTGCAGTGTCAATTGTTTATTGTGTAGAGTCAAGAGTGCCTTTGACCCGACTACCCGACCTTCCAGAGATAAGATATAAAGGAAAGGAAGCATGGCTGATTGATAAGATTAGGAAGTCAGAAAGATCGTTGAACTAAACAGTCAAGCAGATGTGGCCGTCGTATCGTATATTAAATTAAGGTAAGTAAATACAGTGGAAAAAATCTTATTACTATCTCAACTGATTTAGAAGTTGCATGTGCTGGGTTTTATGTTTTATTGCAAGTTATTGTAAAATGATGAATGATGTAGAAAATCCAGGTTTCTAGGTACTTCTTTTTCATGAATATGTTTTTTTGAACAGGACAGACAGAAGTTTAGCACTGGAAGACCATCACTAATTAATCCTAGGAAAGTGGAAAGCTGCAGAATATTATAATTTACCGCAAGCTCCAGTCAATTCTCTGAAGTCTTTGTTACCTTGAAGTTTATAGCCATCACCAGCAGCGTCATCCCTTCGTAATATATCACATATCAGTCATCCATCAACAAACTCAAACACCAACTGCAGTTCATGAAGTCATATTAGAGCTACTAAATAAATTCTAAAAAAAGAAAGGAAGGAGGAGTAATCCATAATCCATAGTGCAAAGCGCAAAGGAAAGGTCAACTCAACTCTTCACTTCATTCAGTAAGTAATAAAAATAATATTTGGGTAAATTAAATAAAGACAAAAAGAAACAAAGCGGTAGAAGCATAATATGAGCTTGAGCTCTCTGCATAATAATTTTATTTTCATGCATGCATTGCATCCACTTGCTTTTCCCTTTTGAGTTTTTGAGAGTAACTTTCTTTTATGATGAAGTCTTATGAAGTGGTGTTGTGGAATGGAGTGAACTACTCCACTCCGGTATTATGGATTATGTGAAGAAATGCTGCATTTTTTAGGTTGATAATTTGATATAGATTCCTACACAGTCCATAGTCCATAGCATAAACCAGTGAAGTGAAGTATAATAGTAGAATTATAAGGAAAGAATAACCAAAAAACTTTTTTTCTCTCTTTCTTTCCTTTTGCTAATAATAAATAGGTTGACTTTGTCCTCTCCTCAGCATTGTATCGTATCGACTCCTCCACTGCTGACATTGGTTGAAGGTGGAAAGCAAGCGGAAGATTCAGTTTTTATAATAAAAAAGAAATATTTTATTCTATCCTTTTTCTGCTGTTGCTGATCCCAAGTCCCAACAAATTCACATCTGAAATCTGAATCAGAAAAAGGTACAGTTCGCCACGATTCACAACAGTATAAACGAGTTTACGAAAGAAACGAACGAAGCGAATGAATACTTTATGCGGGTTTGCTTTTCTTATGTACTTTCTGTGAGGTAGAAAAGTAGAAGGTGGTTCGTTCGTTCGAGTCAGATTCAACTTCGCAAGAAAGAGTAATGCATTAGAGTAATTCAATCCGACCTTCTTAAATTATTCATTTACTCACATCTCTTGTTCTTCTTCACATTCACTGATTTTTAGTAGGGATTATATTCTCTAATTGATATAGCAATGAAAAGTTCGTAGCATATCAGTAGTCAGTAATTTGATTAAACAATTTCCGTTATCTGTTAATCTCTTTTCTTTTTAGAGAGAAGAGTGAATGACATCGACAAACAAAATGATTACACTTTGATAAAGGCTTGTTTCAGTGGATTTCTTTTTTTTTAGGAGAAATCTGCTTTATATTTTCGTAGGATTAAAATTATATCAGCTACTGTGCTACATATACTTACATCCCAATTAACGAATCAACAAATCAATTTTATATATTGCTTCTTCTTCAGGGCGTTTTTTGGTGGTGGAGGACAGGAGAGAGAGAACCGTAAGAAGGGAAGGAGGAAATTCAGAAATTAATTCTAAATCATCACTAACAGTCTGATTCCTCTTGTTGTGGCAGTAACAATGTCGCAGTCCGTGGGCCCTTCTTATTTCTACGAAGATGAAGTGTACAGAGTGGGGAAGACGGGGGATGTGGAGTTCGGAATGGTCACGGAGAACTGGGAGATGTATTCGAGTAGTGATGATGAAGATAACATGCATAATGGAGATAAGGTTCTTCCGGGACATGTTTCTGTGTCCTGGTATCCGAAAGGGAAGGAAGAAATCCTGCCAGAAGCTAAGGTTCGTTTTGAGTAAAAGAAATATATAAACCGTTATAAAATATTGCAACTGATTTAATTTGCGTAAATATTTTTTTTTGTTGAAATCTTTTTAAATAGGTAAAACTTAGCGCAAGATCTCTAATGCCAGGGGACGTTGTCCGTAGACTCATTGCGGGAAAAGACACGCAGAGGGGTTACTGTAGATCAGTGAAGGTCCGAGCTGCCGTCCAGGTTATTGGAACCAAAAAAGTCATTCCTAACATTTCTGCGTCCGATTTAGTTCCTGTTCAAGTAAGACTTTTTATAGCAAAAAACATGTTAATTTCTAGAAATTGAGTGAAGTAGAAATCATTAAAATGGCTGTCTTCACGTTTCTTTCTTGTAGAAGCTAACACCAGAAGTAGCTGTTTACTTAGACACTTGGATTGGTGTGATTCGTGATATGAAGTACAGACTTCAACTGAAATTCGCAGATAATTCCACCTGTGAAGTAGACAGCACATTCATCCTCGAGCATTTTGAAGACGTCCGTCGTGGTTTCGATAGCTTCGGCTCTTCCGAAGTTTTCTATCCAGGACAGAAGCTTCGAGGACCCATGAAATTTCTTAAGAATGCAGATTGGTCTTACTGTTCTGATGACATGAAGCGAGCTAAAGATCGGAAATACGTCACCGTCGTCGTCACAGAAGTATCCCCTTCTTCAATGATGGTCCAGTGGCAATGGCAGACTCCAGAATGTCCCCTGGAATCTCCCCCAGAAAACATCGAATGGCAGAAGAACCCCCCACCGGATACCGTCAAAGGGGAAACGCTCAAAAGGGTGAAAACTTTGAATCTCTTTGAATCATGCACTGTCCAACTTGGTGATGTCAGCTATTATACTCCGAAAGCTGGGGATTCTTTCATCGAGAAAGTTGCATGGAGGAAGAATTTACCCTCCAGCAATAGTTCCAGCGCAACTTCAATTGTTGCTTCAACAATTAACGACCAAACTAAAGGGAAATCTGTTGGAAGGAATGAGAACGCAGCCGAAGAAGGCGGCGATGTCCCGGTAGCTTTAGACGCAATAACCAATAATGAATCTGGCAATAATACAGCAGCAGTGCTTTCAGAAGCAATGGATACATTAGAAACAACAGCAACAACAGATAATAATATTACCCTTCCGGTGGATCCAGAAAAGAATAATAATCAATTAGGGAAAGGAAATCCTCCTGGTACAACTACGAAGAGAGCCCTGCCAAGACTGGTGACCAAAGCTTTGAGGAAGAAGAAGCTGAAGAAAGCCCGTCCACCAAGTCTCCCTCCTCCAATTATTGTGCCGTGTTTAGCCTCCCGCGTGGTCGTGGAGACAGTCCATACTAACGCTCTCGTTGACGTCGTTTGGCAGGATGGAACTTATGAGGAAGGAATTTCAAGTGTAGAACTCTATCCCATTCATCATCTGGATGATCACGAATTCTTCCCTGGAGACTTTGTAATCAAAGCAGATTCCAGTGATCCTCGGACGTACGGCGTCATCCAAAAGATGGATCATGCTGAGAGAGTTGCAGTAGTAAAATGGTTCGAAGCTTATTCATATGCCGGAGAACAGAAACCGAAGGAGTTGGAGGAGGCGGAAATGTCTCAACTATGACGGC
This sequence comes from Lepidocyrtus cf. sotoi NNG-2020, assembly GCA_027744475.1. Lineage (NCBI taxonomy): Eukaryota > Metazoa > Arthropoda > Collembola > Entomobryomorpha > Entomobryidae > Lepidocyrtus > Lepidocyrtus cf. sotoi NNG-2020. The sequence goes on along the minus strand of JAHZNJ010003034.1, from coordinate 631 downwards.
GTGCTGGCCACAAGATCTCTTCCGTTTGGGTGAGTACGATTCGGACGAAGGGGAGATATGGGATGATAATGGTGCGAATTCAGATATGGAGGATGGAGAAGATGAAGAAGATGATGCAGCGAGTGACTCCTCCTGGGTCACTGAAACTGAAGAGGAACTGAATGAATCTCAATCTCAAACTAATCAGCAACAGCAGCAAGCTGCTGATCATGGCCCCGGCCCCGAGTGTGCTCATCGTTATCAAACTATAGGCAAATTAATCGATAAAATACAAAGTACATTAGTAAAAACCAGGGAGAGTATTGTAGCGTCTGGTTCTGTCGCCATTGAAAATGGTGGAGTGGAAAATAGTCCATCCGTTGCGAAATTAGTTAATAACGAGCAGCCCAGCCTTACAAAGAAGTTGTTGCTGATTTATAAAGATTGCCAGTAAGTCAATTTATTTATTCTATAAAAATTCTTCAATTTCATTCAATTGATAACTGAAAGCTGAAAGTAAAAAATAAATACCAAATTGTTTTAATTTCACTTCTTTTGCAGGTATTTGGATAAAATGATGGGAACCAAGTTTTTCGATGTCGACGACCTCAAAAATTGGTATAAAGGGAAAGAAGGAGTGTCCTCCAAGTCA
>JAHZNJ010003033.1:0-10548 GCA_027744475.1 Lepidocyrtus cf. sotoi NNG-2020 | reverse complement strand
AATCACATCTCTATCCAAAAATTGAGATTTTATTAAGTGACAGATATCCTACTGAATTGTGGGGCAAAAAGAAAGTTTCATCTTACAAAGTTTTTAAGAAGCAACAACGAATCAAATCAGGAACAATGGCATCAGCAGGAGTAGTTTTCTCCAGAAACTGTTCAGAAATGGTTACAGGGCCGTCTTCTAGAAATAGTACAGGAATTTGTCCGTACTGTCGGTCATTTCAAAGTGAATCCGACGATTGCAGTGGAAACGCGATGTGTTCTCAATTTTATAATTATCATCATCATCACAAAATGTCTCTTAATACCCATCAACAGACTATTCAAAATTGTAGTCAGCTGCGACAATTTTCCTCGTGGTCGCTTTTAAGGCAAATTCCATCTGATCTCTGCCGGTGTGCCAAAACCGAAGAGAGTTTGGGAAAACCATTTACCAGAGCGAGTCACAGCTCATCAACTGACGGTTAGTAATCGCCTAATTCAAAAACAAAAAAAAATCTTCTCTTTTTTCAATCTACTTTGGAATACTTTTTCTAGACAACATAATATTTCTTTCCGAAAACGTACTTCCGTTTCAAACCAAATTCATGTAATAATGCAAAGCAAAAATTGGAGCACATAATATATGGCACTAGCGAGAAAAGAAAATGAGAATCTCATGCAAAACAAAACTTACTTCATCAACTTTCTGATGATTCATTCCGAAAGCAAGCAGACACTATCATACATGTAATTGAGAAGCGAAAGAGCATTCTTTTCGTATGAGCAAGTCTTAGTTTGCCCCTTTATTGCAACTCTCACTTCTTTGTTCATGCCATATGTATGCAACGCTATTACACTGTCACTACGCTCTGCTGGTTCATTTCACTCGCTCTTCGCTCTTGCTATGCACGTTTACTCTTTTCTTGTTCAGTGATAGTGATTGCAATTGCAACATCGCCGTTCAACAACTTACTTCTAGCGTTTGTCTATTCAATTTTTTTCGTATTCCAAATGATTTTTAAAATTTTAAAATTTTTGGAATGGAGTTTCTTTTGCGGATTGATATTCAATTCACAGCATATTATAGTTTGGTCAAAGCTAATGTTTAAAACAAGCTGATGTGCAGTTTTGATTCAAAAATTAAGTTCAAAATCTAATATTTATTACATTGTATTGTAACTCATGTAATTTTTTTGTAGGGTGGAGAGCCTTCCGGTTAGTGTTACTAGGAATTTTGGTACTGTTACCTACGCAAGTGATGTCAAATCCTATAAACCATCGGAGTCAAAGGTCACCCAGCCCTCCTTCATCATCATCTCGTTCCAGTCATCGCCACGATACGCCAATGAAATGGATCAATCCATGCAGAATTCCGGCATCCTTGCCCACGCAGTCATCCGACTTTCATATGCAATCTAAAGTGGACGATGAAGAAAGTTTCCAAAATATAGTTACGCAGGCAAGAAAGGCGGAAGTACAGGCTCGAAACTTCTTCGATGACTTCGTAAGTGAATTTTTATATTATTTTACCCCCTTTTTTCTATTAAACTTTTAGCAATTTAATTCGTTCATCTTCATTGGCACTACTTTTTATTATACTTATAAAGTGACGATGATCAATTTCATCGCTGTATCATCAGCTAGAACAGAACCATTGTTAATTAACTTTATTGTCTATTTAATACATACAAATCCAAATCGTATATCATACAAAATATATTATCACTCTAGCAAGCAACCTGAGCAATATTTAGCTAGGCGAAAGAAAATGGAATGGGGGAACAGGGATGATAAAGGGATAGAAAAAAATGTTGTAAACTTTAAAAAACCAAAAACTTTAAAAAGCTAGCAGAAAGAAATTGAATTGATTCTGACGAGAATTGATAGTGATTGGATAGAAGAAAAAGTTCATTGTGCAGAAAGGGATAATCCTGCCTGCTTTTTAATTCACTCTCAGCTCAGGTTACATATATTTATATTAGCTATGTATTAGAAAAGCCCATATCATTAAGTACAACATCAACCATCACCGTAGACATTAAACTAGTGCCTGCAGCGTTAATCAAGTTTCATCAGCGGACTAAAAGGAAAGGTATGAATTTGAAACGAATAGTCTTTCATCGGTCGATTAAAAAATAGTTGTCAAATAAGGATAATGCTAGTTTCTTGTTTCAAACAAATCTGAAAGGACTAACGAATTCAACAGGTTGAAAACAATTCATCAAAAAAGCTACCCTTTTATCACGACGGTAAAAAAAATCGCATTTGAAAATATTATTGGGGATGAAAATAAAGCAATATGGACGTCATCTGAGAATTGCTTAGATGTTGATGTGGCTGCATTAACGAACTATGTGGATAGAAAGACTTAATGTGTTTTTGCAGACATTAGGAATAAATCACAGTTCATAAAAATTTGTTAGATTATATTCACTGAACATGTAGTCAGACAGCCTAAGTTATTATCACAATTAATAGAAAAATAGATGTCACAATTAACTTATACTTTTTATTGGATGGTTCCAAGCAGAGTGTTTTATCACATAATATGGAAACGATAAAATTTGGCTTGTGAGCATACAAAGATTAGCATTTTGTTGATTAATTTCACTGATGAATTACTTTTTCTTGATTGTTTTTTGTCGAATACATTTTATGGGGTAAAGTGATTCATGCGTTTAAAAAAGTGGAATTTTGACCGTTAGGTCCGAATATGCAGCGAAACGAGGAAGGGTTTCTAACAAAGCTCAGAATTTTGCACGTATGAAAAACTCAACGCATCCTATACATTACTTGATTTTTACATGTATGGTTCGGAGAAAATTTCCAAGAATCCATTTTTAGCATAATAATAAGCATAATATCGCCTCCAATCTTGTGAACGGCACAATAGCATGACATTTGAGGAAAACATTTAACAGATTGCAAAACTGACAATTAGATGTTTTATTTGATAGAAGAGGAAAGGGAATAATATGGAGAAAAAATAATATGAGAGATAGGAGGCAACCCATTTTCATATTAGTATTATCGTACGATTATATTCTTATTTTATGTTTCTGCAACTTGGCCAAAGAATATCCCCTTTCTGTCAGAGAAAATATTTCGAAAGAGTGCATACATTTATTTTTCAGTGAATCCTTCTCTTCACACGATGAACTCTTCAGCAGAGAAACACAGGGATAAAGAGAAAGCATTTTTTTCTAACTTGCAAAAGAAGGGGAAATGATCAACTGCAACTTTTTACCCTGAATAGAAATAATGATAAGTAAAATAAGTTTGCAAACATAAAATCCCCTGGATAGAGTTATAACGCAAGAATGTAGTTTGAGAAAAAACAAACGTAATGATTATCTCGTTGTGATAATCCCTACATAAAAATTTAGACGTGGGATGGCTTCTTCCTGCCTTTTTGCCCTTTTCACTTTTGCATTCATCCATATATACACGAAAAATGTTCCTGTTGCGCTGCTCTTTTAATTCGAAGTTAGTTTAACGCTCAATGATTCACCAAAAGTCGCCAATGTAATAATCATTTTTTGAAATTATACCATTATGGAGGCCATCTGTATGTAATAATAATAAGCCTTTTTCACTTCCACTGATGTATTATGTACCTTTAAAAACTGAATATAAGATAAGATTATGGATTTCTACTTCTATAAATGTGAGAAGAGAGAAATTTGGTGTGTGTATGATAGATAGAAATTGTATTTGCAAAAATTCTTTCGTTAGGAATATCAGCAACAAAGTCGACCTTTTTTTAAAACTACCAGCAGCATTTTATATGGTAGAATGTAAAGATAAATTATAAGCAAAATGTACTTTGTTTTATCCTTTTGGTTTATTTGCGGTTTTTATAATAAGTAGAAAATTAGCTTCCAAACAATGCGATCGTCGTCGTGTATTGGTTGCATGGATGTAAGTAGATCAAGAAAGAGCATTTAAAAAGGTTCCATTTATCCAATATTTTTTGTGAAATAGACCTTGCGTAAAAGGCTTGATGTGATGAGACTTGATAGGGGTCCGAGACCGAGAGGTAGTAAGCCGTCGTGATTGCAAGACATTAAGATGATGATTGTGATGATGGTCATCATCATCCTAATTCTTATCGTAATAAACGTTTTACGTTTGCATAATATTATATTCTGTACAAAGCAAAATGTAGAGATAATCAGAAGATGCGATTGTAACTTTTTAACTTTTATTTTATGATCATCAGCATGATGATGATGATGATGATAATAACAAAAGGGGGATGATGAAGAATTATTGGTATTTGGGAATGAAAAAAGTGGTTATCGACCGGAAGCAAAAGTGAATGTGGAATGCTTTTGAAAGAAAGAGATGGGAGTTCATAACGACATGTAGTCCATTGTTAGTAATAACAATCTTTGAATAAAGGAAGGAGGCCCTACAAGTCACATGTAGTAGTAGATTTTAAACAGATGAGACTTTTATTTTTTTGCTATGAGACTGACCAATTGTTTTGTACAAAGATAAATATACCCAAAAAGTAGAGAGATTTGAAATGAAAAGGTATTCTTCGTTTTTTTGACTTGCTGTAATATTATTATGAAAAGAGAAAGAATAAAAGGACTTCTTTTTGGGATGAGAGATGTAATAATGAAGTTACTGACGAGATACTAGTGTGAGGTCTCCCTGTGCGTTGGTCGTCAACGACCAAAAAGTCCAGTACCTTTGGAATAACTGTGTGAGCCGACACAAGCCCTCACTCTGCCACCACCTTCGCAACTATTGAGAAATAGTTTAGTCAAAGCTCCTTTTACTGATTGCATAAAAATATAATAATGTAACTTAACAAGAAATTGACTTCTTTTCAGAAAAAAGACGACTCGTTACTTTTAAATAAGAATAAGAAAAAAAGAGAAGAACAAGATAAAGTTTTTCATCTATAATTTGTAGCGATGTGCCGCTAAACGCTTTCTTGTCAGCCCCTTTGTTTACCTGAGACATTGGACGAACAAACTTAAAAATTACATTTTTTTGAAAACATTATGCATATACATATATACAAGTAGAGAGAAAAAGGATGTACAAAATGTATGAGAATGAGCAAGGCTCTGTCCTCTTAGATTATAATGGATATGCACATTTATTAGAAAAAAGAGTATAATATCGCACCGTTTCGCGCCTGGATTTCTTCACCTTTGCTTGCGATTCAGCCTAATACAGATTTATTTTCCTATTTTTCGTCTTTCTTACACAGAAAAAAACTAAAACAGAACAACAAATCTTTTTAGGTATTTGAAGAATTTTTATTTATTTTTTTCTTTCTTTTTCCCTTTTTTCTATTCTTTCAAAAAACCTTTACTTGCTCCAAAGTTTTTACATCTTTTTAGAATAATCCGTTACAATATAAAAGCTGAAATTGCTGCTGCAATTCATTTAGGAACTGAACTCTTGATATCTTTAAATAATGTTGAAGGGAATTTCCCAATGTCAGCAGACTCCACTGCACTGGCTCGCACTCTTTAGAAATGAATAGGATCAACTTACCCCAAAATATTGCATCGTCATCTATCTCCCCTACTACTACTGTGCTGCATAATTATAATTGCCTTTACTCAAGCTTAGAACAAGATTAAAAGCTTAAGGCATTATTGACAAGTGTTTAGCACCGTAATAAGTTCTTGAAAGGTTAATAAGATAATGTCATGATTGTTAGGTATGAAATAAAAACTTTCCAGAAGTTATCGAGGCTATTGTGCACACGGATTTTTTCCTAACTGAAGAAAACTAACTATGATTTTATCTTGTGTAAATTGCATGTACAAGATCATAATAATTATAACGGTGTTGATTTGATGGTGCTGCTGTTGTTAGAAGGTTAAAATAAGATCTTAACTTGCGATGATGATGATTGTTTTTTATACAAACATTGTTTGTGGTAATGTTGGCGATTGTTTAACAAGTACTTATCTCATACCTTTTCAGACTTTTTACATGATTATGAGGACGATATTTAAGAGAAAGAAACACTAATAGAATATTATACGTGTCAGAAACGCAAGAAACATTGCCTAAGAAATATGTATTTCTTGAACAAATACTTTACAAGAAGGGACATGTTCATAAATCTTTTCCCTTAACTTTTTAAAAAACATCCCGACAAAACCCGTCAAAACCATCAAGTAAGGTGGTTAGTTACGATAGGATACCTATTCGCTATCACTAATAATGAATAAGTCCTGCATATCGACTTAAACAATTTGAGTAATCTTTCCTTTTTTTGAAATAATCATATTAAAGAACCTCAGGTTTTAACCAGCGTTTGAGTGGTGCCTACCCATACGTTTTCTTCCAGTAAACGTTTCTGGCAGATAGGTGCAGCAGACCTTTCTTTCACAAAAAAATGTGTCTGTATTGTAAAATTTATAAATAGGGCGATGTAGGAACAAGTTCATACAAAGTTTGAGAATTCAGGAACGTTCAGGTTCTTTTGTCGTTTCCTTTTTTATTGAAATAAAAAACTTTTAACCTGTCAATAGTGTCAGTAGGATTATGAAAATGGAAGTTTTATGATTTGCGGATTACTATTACTTAAAGTACAATAAATTAATAATTCTAACTTTATTATTATTTTTTGTTTTTTTCAGAGACGAGAATCATTTGGTGACAGGCCACATGAATACAAAACATGGCATTACGACTGGTTGGCGGATGCAGTAGAGTACGTGGGAAAAAATCTTGGAGACCCTGTTAGTGAAGAAAGATTGGAACAGTTGGAGGTAAGCATCCGACAAGTCATTACCTAAACAATACTTTTAAATCTCGTCTGACACTTAAACCCTTCTACTACTATTAAAGTCCTTTTTTTAAAGAAAACTTTCAAAATTGTATTTTCTCACATTTCCCCATCATTTACCTTCAATTTTTGTTTGCAAGATTCGCAGTTTTCTAACCTTTAGATTACATAACATAAGTTTTAACGTGAAATCAAACTCGCTGACTTAATATCTAACTGAATTTTTTTTGGTTACAGATTGAGAGTGATCTTAAACTAATGTATAAATATCTACAAAAGCTTGCTGTCGGTTTGGAGGCAGTGGCTCTTGACCAGTTATCTTATGGAGGAAACTTCTACTTTAATTTTCACGAGGCTGAATTCCAGCTGAAATACGTAAGTATAAAATAATACTTTAAAAATTTTCTACTTAAAAAAAACTATCCATTTATTCACGCAATTAAGCTCTCAAAAATTGGGATTGAGCGAGCATGAACCCAAAAAATTATACCAGTCTCCAATGATATCGTCTCATACGTACGATTCAAATTTTGATTCGATGTGAAAGCTGCAAATAGTTTGCATAATTTTTTTTTGTTACTTTTTCCCTGCTGTGATAATAAAAAAGTAGTAATACGGCTGCATGTCATGCAAAACGTTGCATTAGAATAGAATTTATATATATTTGCTTTAGGATATTGTCTTGACCGTAATATTAGGGAGTGGGTTTAAGCCACTTGTTCCTTCTTACATCCACAGATTCTTTTCACTTACAAAATGCAAGAAACCCCACATCATAACAACATAATTGTGAAGTTAATGGTAAATGGAATTGTAAAATGGTAAAATATATTTAGGGAAAGTAGTAGAGGTTCGATTTACAACGATTTTTTATGCGAAATATACATATTATTTTTATTCGAGGTTTGCATACATCAGGAATGTTTACACCTTTGCACAGAAGTCTTATACCTTCCTTAATTACTAGTTTCACTTTAATAGATTTACTTTAAACATTCTTTCGCTGTTCAATGCTCACTCACTTTTTAAATTGCGTTAAATGAATGGCTAAGTATAGGTAATTATACACACATGCAAAAACATTCGTTTATTACAAAATCTGATAAAACTGAATTTTTAAACTTTCAGGTTCTTTGTGAATTGCAAATCGCAATGATGGAAAGAAATATTCAATACGAGGACGTAACAAGGGATATCATGGACAAAGATAGCTTTACCAACATTGCAGACAAAACCATTCGGAATGTTCGGGACTTTTCAATTTTTGAAGATTACTTGAACACCCTGGAATTCATTCAGTCCAGCTTTGAGCATTTGAGAAACAAGGCGTACCAAGCTAAGCAAAGTTTAATGATGGAATGAAGAGGAAAAAAGAAGAGGGTGGTGGAGGATTTTGGGGAGAAGTGAAACGGACCTTTTTTGTTGGTGAAAAAACTGAACAGTCATTTACGATGAAGGAAAGGACTTTACATAACAGAAACCAAACTTTGCATTTAAGTATCCTCATAACGATTAGTAGTAAAAGTAACTATTTATTTTTTAATCGAACTATTACTAAGCAACGCGCTTATTACTGTCATCTTCCAGCCAATCAGTTAAAAAAAGAAACTCATACGCACCATTCTACTACCTCAAATACAATACATAAATTTTATTAATACATATTAGGTTATGTTTGCATGACACTATACTTCACCTAGAATCCAGTAGATTTTAATAATAATAGTTTTCCCTAGTTATTTCAATAATCCTTTACAACTAGAACTCAGGGTATTACCTACTTTTTAAACAAAATTAAACTGTTCCATTTAATAATAATAATATGTACTTAATATTAGTTTGAAACGATTCAAATTTCCCAAACTAGACAAATAATTTAATCTTCAGAAGTAATGACTTTCATGTTACCTTAAAATTTTATCAAAATTCGATATTTAATTAGATTTTACTGATTCCATAAATTTGGAAATTTATAGTCAGCTTCAATTATTGATTCGTAGATTTATTGAAAATATAAACTTTATTTTTTCTGACAAGTGTATTTAAAAGCATGTTTTAGTCATTCAACTATTGTTCCCTGAGACTTTTTTTGTTAATTTCGTTAGCTACTTTAAAATCAAAAATGAAATATGTTTGTGTTCGAAGCCTGAGTTAACTGAAAATCTAAATATTTATGTACATGAAAATATTTGTAAGCAAACAAATAATTATTATGTGGGTTTATTAGTTTTAGCTACATTTAAATCTAAATAGGGTAGTGTAGAAATCAAGAATTATTAGGATCTTTAGTAATGTGAGGGTGTTTAAGTTTAAGCCAAACTGTATAGGTAATTTATTTGTGGAAAAATCTGAAAATTAATGACAGTTATACAATAATATGCATGATGAACTGTTTGCTGGATGTAACTTTCTAATACAACTTGGATTGGAAGGCAGGTTAGTACAACATTGATGGAAATGGACAATCGGGCTAAAATGATATTGCCGAATTCGTTAGAATAATATTTTGGTGCATAATGTAGTAGACGTAATGTTAAGATTATATTACTAGCTAACATTAGCGTTGTACAGTAGCAGTGAATTTAGCAAAAGTTTTTTTTTAAAAAAGAAAATATTGTAACTAGTACCTGGTTAAAATTCAACGGTTTCACTCCTACGAAGTTACAATTACTTGACAGATAGATTTGCTACGTTTGTAAATATGTCATGGTTCTCTACTTAAGTTCTGCTCCATCCACCGATTAGTAATTAGAATTAAGTTTAAGTTTATATATACCTAGCTAGTTTTTGATTATTCTGCGGAGTGTCGTTAGCTTGTTTGCATGCTGCTATGGTTAAGGTAGGTTTTGCTCGAGTCCAGTGAGGTAGTAACAGTAATTTGCGCGGTTAAGTTAAAGATAAGTAGATACGTAGATATATGGATGAAGAGACATCGAATTACCCAATTATAATTGTTGATTCTCTAATAATGATCAATCAATCACCATTTGGTTTTAAGTTTCTAAGTCCTCTGATAACTAATTTATTTTTTAAATATTTAATGTTTTTACTTTTTGAGACTGTGATATCTAGATTTTAACTGCTATTGCCATTTTCTCATTACTAAGTTATAATATTGTGTAACTAGTATGTTTAGTATTTATGAAATTACAATTATTGAAAGAGTATCCGTTCGGTATTATGAAATTATTTTAACATAAAGTAAAGGTTTAATATATTCTGTTCAATATTAGTATTATTATATTGTTTTAAAATTAACCTGTATATGTACACACCAATCACTATATTATATGGTTTTCAAGCAAATCATGTAAATATATATTTCAATAATATATAAAACAAATTGTTGTACCACGCTTTAATGTATTTATTACTATATGGACAAAAAAAGTTGTGGCCAATTATATAATATACTATTATTTATTCTCAACTGATTATGTTTATGAATTAATTTAACCATTTAATAATGTGCTTGACAGAGAGGCTATTTAGAAGTTGAATATTTAGTCTTTAAAGAGATGTTCCATCAATGCAAAAATGCAACCATTAAAGAAAAATATTCTTTTCTAATCCAAAGAACAAACCATTGTCTAACACTTGTATTTTCACGATTGCTATGCATCCCTAAAATAATTTCATCTAACTTCATTGTTCTTGCATGTGACTGATGTATTCTATAGCCAAATAATATGTAAAACGCTTGGATTCTGCTGTCATATATTTTGTACTAGCACGATTAAAATGCAATTCATTTGATTTGAAGAATTAAGTCAAGTTCGAAGCTAATGCAAT
>JAHZNJ010003032.1:0-16634 GCA_027744475.1 Lepidocyrtus cf. sotoi NNG-2020 | reverse complement strand
AAAATAAGTAGCTTGTTTTTTACGATATTAAGTTAGATTACATTAAAAGCGGCTGCTGCTGCTGTTTGTTGGAAGAAGGTGATTTTATAAAAAATATATATATTATGATGATGATGATGATAGTCTGCATGTCATGCTTCGTTGCCTTCTTCTCCTTTGTTTGTTTCGTCTTCATGTTCTTGTGGGCATTTCACTTCTAATCTCATCTTTCTTTTAGCTCGTGTAGAAGACAAAATTATCTTTTTTCACCGTTTGTTGTAGTAAATGAAAATTTAGTATGGAAACTATAGTGCATGCATCATGCATGTTTACATGTGAGTAAAGTTTGACTTGAGTGAGTAGAAAATAGATTTCGTTTGAAAAATTCCCAGAAAAATGCTTGCTGCTGTGTGTGAGTAGCTGCCAGCTAGTTTCATTACATTTCATTATTGTGAAGAGAAGACGAGCAAGAAGAAGAGAAAAAATTGGATGAAGTTGGTTTGACTTAGCAGTTGGCATGTTTCTCACATATTGTTATTATCATCATCATCATTTATTATTACTCCTTTTTGCTTGTCGTTAGTAAAGTGTTAAACATTTATTAGTGCTTCATCAAATTAGGCTCAATTAGTGAGCAGTGAGAGTTTTTTTTCTCAAAGAAGAAAAGAGAAAAAAAGTGTGAGGAAAGGAAAGTAGCTTTCTGATAATGTGAGGATGATGATGTTGATGATGATAATATAGCTGCCGACTGGATCACATTTAATACTTTTACCGACAATTGCTCATTATGATACATACATAGTAGATTTCATTTCTCGTTTCCCTTTGTACTTCTAATTTCCCCATTCTTCCTAAAAAGTTTTCCTAAATGAAGCTGGCGTATCTGAGAAATTGTTATCACAGGTTGGAGACGTGTAATTTAGTTCATCTAGCATGATTTATGTAGAGGAATCATTCCATTCTAAAGAACTTGGGTGTATATTTATTATTCGGAGTGAGCTTAATTGATGATGAACATATAGACAATCGTATTAAATAACGCGATGTAATAAAAAGATAGAATGTGATGATGATAAGCATCATAAGAAAAGCCATTCGTCTTCTTTATGTAAAGTGTAGAGAAATAATGGAAGCATTTCTACCGTTGTTGTTGTTTATAATATTGTGGAAATATGTAAATGGCCCTGAGGAAAAGAAGTCGGGAAGATGATCTGTGTCTTTTGTAGCCGCTTAACCATCAATAAACGCTATTATTAAATCATAATAGGCTCTCCCTCTCTCTCACTCTGTGATACCGGTTATTTATAACGCTCTGGGCATCATCACACCACCACCACCACAAATAACAAAAAACAACGTTATTATTGAAAGCAGGTACGTATTTTAAAGTAAAGCAATTTGTTCGAGAATCACTTGTTTTATAAATGTTTGTAAAATGCATACATTATATATTTTTTCAAAAAATACATCAATTAAACCAGAAGCCCCAGTGCATTGGTTGAGAACTCCTTTTTCACGTTGATTTTTTAACTTATTTTTAAATGCTTTAATGTGCAATGATCTAAAGATTATGAAAGGTAAATTTACCTTCTGAAAAAAATTACAAATTAATTTCTTTACTTACCTACTCATATAAATTTTGTGTGGGTCCAACTCCAATTTAATTAGTTTTTACTTTCACTTAAGTATTTTTTAGTTATTTAATTAAATATCTACGTTTTTATAGTTTTCTCACAGAACTCGGGTTGAGCTAATTTGATAATGTTTTAAGAAGTTCACTGTCAACTTTTAAAACAAACTTAAAACTTTCAAAAAGAAGCTTTTAAAATATTATTTGCTCACTTTCCACGTGGATACACGGAAAACACTAAAACTTATGCGCATAATAAATTTACAGTTTTGGAGTAGCTTTAAAAACGTCTTTGTTGTTTAATTTTGATCAGAATTATTTTCATGCAGCTTGTAAAGTTCTATAAAGATCTTATATATTAAATCAATCTCAATTTAGTTCCTTTCTCGTGAAAAAACTTTAAAGTTTAAAAGTCAGAGAGCGGGAAAACAAACTTTCCTTTGCAGTTCTATGGTAATCAAATAAAGAATACTTCATATTATACTTAGAAATTCAGGAACTCTTGTGAATTCTCTCTGAGTTTTGTCACAAAATGTTTTTTATCTGATATCTTTTTGAATGCTGGGAGATAAAAGTTTTCGTATCTTTACGTGAGATGAAAAATATTGATATAAAAGTAGTACCTACTATAACCATTTACATATTATAGTGTCTGTAAACTATTTTTACTTTACTCACAATATGAGCTCATCAAAGTAACAATCCACTTGCAATTTTATCTCCTTCCTTCGTTATTTGTCTTTACGGAATATATTTCTGTTCTTCGTGATCTCTCACTTCCTCTATTGTAATGATCGGTCTATTCACGTGATGGAAATGATGAATCAATATTTTATGCAAACTTTACTCAAGAAAGTAAAGATGAAAATTGAGAAAGAGATCAAAAGAATAATAAAGAAAAAATAAACGTTATAGTGAAAGGCCACTACCAATGAAAAATATTATAGGAACAACGTATTTACGTCTCTTCAACAATTTCTTCGGAGAAAAAGGTAGACAAGACAGGCTTGCACTTCCACTACACATACATGCACACACACCAGATTTGTATTCATGTAATAAAGTTTAGTATAGAACTTTTGATAGCTCAATCCATCAGTTGAAACACGACATTTCTTGCATATGAATGAAAACTTTTAAGCCTATTATTACAACAAGAAGAAGAAGGCTGTTGTTGTATGACAGTAAATCATTTTTGTTGGAGAAAGAAACTCATGAAATCCCCGGCATCATACTACCACCACCGAAGACAGCTTTATTTATCAGTAGACAGTGTAGAATAACATGAATATAACAGTGTTAGTAGATCCACTCCACAAACATACACATGCACACCTTTTTCATAAAATAACTTTCAGAAAAGGCACAATTTTATACTCTGTTGCCTTTTGGATATATTTGTCAGCATCGTCAAATTAATTTTTAGAATGTGTATAATGACATCAAACTTCAAAACACACCGAATATGATGGTAGCACGTACAAGCATAAAAGTTTTTGTCCTGTTCCTTCCGTTTCTTTACACTCGTAATAAAAAATCATCCTTTTTTCCTTTGCACTGCCTCATGTCTTTATATTTTTTATCCTTATCTTTTCTCCACTAACAATTTTCTCACGTACAGATCAGATCCTAAGTAAACCTGAATGTAGTACTAGTAAACTGTTTTGTGAAAATAAGAAGAAGAAGCAGTTCCTTTCTCTATTTGGAATGAAACGATAAGCACACGGCAAACAGACACATACACATGCGCTGATTTCTGAAATGTTATGACTTTTCAGAAGTGAAGATGAGTTTATTGCTTAAGATGTTAAGCAGTATATTTTTAGATTTCCACAATTTTTTATCTTCGCTTTAACATTTAAGTTAAAAAATTTGTAAGATGAGTTTTCACAAATTAGGATATTTTATCGTAAAGTTTTAAACTCCACACATTACAAATCGCTTATTAATAAAGCCACGCTTGTTTGTCTCATATCTGTATTGTCCCCCAGTCAAGAGAGTTAAACACGTTCTAAACCATATTTAAATACACGCAAGGTAAATTACCCTACACTACCACAACAAATTCCGTTGTATTAAAACGTATTTTTTATAAGTTTTCCAAAATGATGTATTCCTTCCTCCGCGCGCTCACTCAAACAACAAGAAACGAAGTTTCAAAGAATATCTGTACGAAAACCAATTCGCTTTTAAAGAAATTTAAACTGCCTTTACAGTTCAATACGACTTTTTTAATATTATTATTAATTTTTTCTGAATTTGTTCTCTGATGATATGTTCTTTAAAGGAACTAAATCCAATATTTCCTTTTTTAAAATCTCTGTTTAAGTGTCAAAAAGCAGAGATTGAGTAGTGTAAATGGCTTGGCTACTAATCTGCGTAAGTTTATTGGTGAATGAAGAAGAAAGCACACAGAAACGAGCAACGACAACGAGCGCAGAACAACCGTTGTTTCGGCTTAGGTAGCAAGTGAAGAACTGACAAGGACTTTGCTAGTTCATTCTGAGAAAGGTTGGCATGCAAGAGGCAAGAGCATCAGCAGAGAGCTACTACTATGCATGCATGCACCACCATACCACCAGCACCGTTTGCATGTTCGTTGTTGTTGCCTTTGGCTTGCTGGGAGGATTCGTTCTTTTTTATGAGAGTATACCACATCCTTTTTTCTGCTACTACTATGTACCGCTGCTTCTGGCTCCTGTGGTGCTGAAGCTGTTCTTGTGAGTCCTCCATACTATGCCCTAGTCATACAACCGTAAAACCTAAGACTACCGCCACCACCACCATTATCTTCACTACTTTTCTGAACAAACTACCACCATACCACCTTCAATAGCAGCAGTTTCCAAAAGTAAAGTGAAACACAAGAGATGAGATGATGCATCTCATGGCTTCTGTGAGAGTTGGTTAACATTTTTCTTTCTTGTAGTAAGAAGATCCGAATGCTGGCTGCTGCTGCTGTTCTCTCAAACTCTCAAACTCGTGGTAATGGTCGTGGTGAGCATTGACAATGATGATCATGACAATCGCAATCGTGATAGTGGCGTTTCAGAAGGGGTTGAAGGTATATATTTTTATACAGCATACCTATATTATAATGTGTGGCTCAAGTGACGATGTGATGCGACTTTATTTTCTCAGTACTACACTTTTTTCTTTTCCCCAAATAAGAAAAAAAATCCAATTGTATACATGGCTTTGGTTATATAATATACCTTTAACTTTTAACGTAATACCACCGGACGGATGTAAAGACTCACTATTCACTTCAACTAGAATTGAAAAAGAAAAAAAAAGAAAAAGTTGGTCTCATAAATATGTTCAACCGTAGCTATCATATCTTTCTTTTTCTCTCGCTTTTCTCTTTTTCTCTCCCTCTTGAAAATAAAATAAAATGAAAGAATCCCACATATGTGTACACTCGTACTATGTACTTTTACTCATTCACGTACTTTCAGAGAAAAAGAAAAAAACATAGACGTGCTGATGTGTTCCTATCTTGGAAGAGGGAAAGAAAAAGAAAAGAGATGATGTCCAACTGCATATTAAGTATTCTGTAGGAGTAGCATTGGAAACAGTAACACTCGGTCCGTGTGTCTTTTTATACGCATAAAAAACTGAGAAAGAAAGAAGGCAAGAAAAGAAACCCTTACAAACTCGCCATCTTTTTTTCTTTTTCTCGCTTTTGTGCTTTCTACTCTGCCTGCACAATACTAATACTACCCCAAGTTAAGGGGGAAATGCTCTTTTATAGTATATTTCTAAAGAAAAGCTACACTACCACCACAACCACCTCTTCTTCTTCTTCTAAATAGCAAGAATAATATGTAAAGAAAACTTCAGATGAAAAAAAGAAGAAAGTGGAAGAATAGTTGCCCGCCAGTATGTAGTGGACACTCAATATATATGTTTAGAAAAGCCGAGAGTGCAAACATGGTACTAGAAAAAAGAGAAAAAAGTCATAGATACAACATAACTTAAGTTAGAGTCAAGACGATGCGAGCAGAGTCAAGCCCTTAAAACATCCCATGAATTCCGAGTGAGTCTACTTTTTCATCATCATCACCATCATAGTCTCCGTCGTCGTCGACATAACCTCACCCGTAACCAACCACTAGACTCTGGGCTGAATGATAGAACGCCTTAACAGAATAGTTTTTTCTTCTTCTACTTCTTCTCTTCTGTCTAGCTCTTGGCAAGAAAATATAGAGTCGAAAGAGCAAGAATGATGTGATGATCAGTGAAAATGTTTTACTTTTTCCTTATTTCGAAGTAGCATGTGTTTGGTAAGTTACCGTTACTACCTACACAACATAATATTATTCATTCTCCACTTTTCTGCTTTCTGGAAATCACATACATACATATATCGCACAGCACATACACTATCTATCTGAAATCGTACTGATGAATAAAATTTTATGAACGCGGGAGAAAGTCGTCGTATGCAATGTGAAAGCTTTTTCTCGGACGCCGTTTCATAGTCTCTAAAAAAACTAAGCGAAAAGAAGCAGAGAAAGATAGATTGAGTTTATAGCCTTATTTTTTTACTTCTTTCATTCTCTCTATTTTTTATTTTTTTAACGAAAAACATTTCTTTTCTAAGAACACATTTTTTCTGTTGCCAAGTAAAGTATAAAATAAATTGGTTTGGTAGTAGTAGAGCTCTTATAGAAAAAAATATCATTTAGAACTTTCTTTTGCTAAAATACATATACTTTTTATGTAATTTTGCAACAATAATCTGCTGTACGATAGGAATGAATCTTTTCGTGCAAAAAACCTAAGATTTAATTATCTAGATAAGTTAATTCTGAAATTTATTTTCAGTTTAAAAATGGCTTTGAATAATCGATGATATCCATAAATATTAAGCATATCAGTTTAGTCAATTTGTTTTTTCTCAATTATTGACTTGTTTTTATATTTTCCTGCAGAATTTTAGCTTTGCAAGCCGTCTGACAGCTACTTATAAAGATCGATTTAAAAGAATATGATTGTAGGAAAATAATTTTATGTAAAGATCAATAGATCAGCCCAATATTTAAAGAACCTTGAAAAAATACTCATGTCTAATAAATGTATTTCGGTAAAACTCTATTGTGAAATATATATTTTGTACGTATACTGCGGCAACAAAACCGAATTCTCCAAGAAGCTGATTTGCTTGACGTAAAAAATTTAACTAATTAATTCATGAAATCTATTATTGCTGCACACACGTTTTATTTAGTTTAGCGGAATACTGATATTTCTCTGCGGCAAATTTTAAAATATTTTCTTCCAAAAAGTTATTACATACATGTGTAGTTTAAATATCAGCTTTTTCCTCCTTTCATAAGCTTCTCTTAGTAGTGAGTAAATAAAAAAGCTTAACCAATAATAATCCTTTTATGCTAGCCGAGATGAGGAATGTAATGAACAAGTTTTTTTAAAACACGTACCGTACGAACCGTACGTAATACGCTAATAGTTTAAATATGTTGATGAAATAGTCCACAGAATACGTTTATTGTATTCATATTTTATTCATGCGAGGAAATATAATAATAATAGTAATGCTGTTTGTTAAAGTTAAATGCTCTCTAGAGCTACTTTAATTGATAGCATCGTCTCTCTTGTTAATGTTGTTTTTTCACTACTCATCATCATCATTCATGGATGGATCTTTCTACGTATTTTCTAAATTGTCGTCGTAAATAATACTCTCAATCTCTACTTCACGTCCTCCTCCCACTCCACCACAAAACGAACTATTTTGTAAGTAAGCTGCTCTTTTTGCGTGAACTTGTAACCTTTGCTCTTAATTACTATTCACTTCATTCATTATTCATTTACTCAGATTTCATAACCAACCCAGCCACCACCACAGGAAGTTTAATGAAAAATCAGTTTATCTCTCTCTCTCTCACTCCTTCCATATGCAGAATAATACGAGGAGCGATGATAGTTTACTCGCATTCGCATTACGGCACAACAGGAGGAGAAGAATACATAATGAGAAGATAAGTATAGTATAATGGTCATCTTTTCCTTTGAATATTTAATAAACATTTTGTCTTCTGTTTTCCTTCCCTCTCTCAACACTTTTCCCCTCTTAAAAGCTCTCGTGTAAATAATAAAAGCGAGTTTAAATTTTCTATTTTTGAATTACTACTCTTCCCGCAATAAACTTCAACATCTCGTTAAAGCTTTCTGGCTACTTGACTTATTCATCTTATTTGACGAGGAGCGACTCATCTCATCTGCTGGCTGATTATCTAAATTTTTAGTACGACGACGACGATGACGGGAGGACTGAAAAAGAAAAATGTTTACGCTTTTGAAAGCAGCAAATTTACCGTCCTTTATTGCCGTACTGACTATACTTACGTAGTATGAATGTGTTTTTGCGTATGACCCTTCCTTAACTTCCTTACTACCACCACAAGTCGCACTAAATGACACAAAAACACTTACGATACGATTAGTTAATTACCAGTTATGAAACCATAGCGTAGATACACTACGATACTAAAAAACGTGGTAGAATTGTAAGTAGAACATAAAACAGAACAACGGTAATATAAATTACGAGTTTATGTTAAAAGGATACTTCCAAAGGACTGTTTTTAACACTTTTGTACACGCATACTAACTATTGTATTTATTTAACAGTTGCTGTTTAGGAATTATATTATGGCACATTAAATTTCCGTTTTTCCTTGTAATATTATAAGTGACTACGATCCTATCAAACCTTGAAGTTATAAAATGTTATTTTAAATTTTTTAAAAGTTTTATTATGCAATAATCTCTCAGCTTAAGTTTTGTAATGTGAGGAAGCAGCAAACGCCTTATTAAGGAAAAATAGAAGTTTATTGTTTCTTTTAAAAATCAAAGGAAAAATTATTCCACTATTATTGCTATTGCTTGCAAACTTACAAAGCGTCGTTAACTTCTTGTTTTGTTACCATTTTCCGCATTAATAAAAGCCCTGGTGATGGTGCTGAATTTCAAACGAGAGGACCAACCGAAGTGTATATAGTCAGTTTAAAGAACGTTAAAAGAAATTAATGCGCAATATTATATTATATGGAGTGTTGTGAGCTGTGGTGATCCTTGTTGAAATAAACTAAATTGTCATAAAAGTTTTCATGTAAAGTTTTTTTTAAATAATAAAAAGGAGAAAATCAAATCTACACGGAAGGTGTAATAGAAGAGATTTTATGTGCTTACATTAGAATTTTCCGGTTATGCTTCGGTGAATACGTTTGCATTCTTTAATCTTTTGCAGAGAGCTTACCCCTTCAATGAAAGCAGCATCAGGAACACGGCACCAGCCCACCCAACTACACAAACTAAATCTTTTGTTTAAATGTAAATGTACATGTATATTTCATGTTATATTATTCTGTTCTCGATGATTATCATCTTTTGCAGAAACGAATTGTATTATATTCGTATTCCAAACATGTGGGAGTAAAAACGTGGTAGTTGTAGCAGTGACAGTAATAATAATATAAATGTTTTGGAGTGAAAAGTGCATGTAAAGTGCACACATGAAAACGGGGTGCATATACAAAAGTCGTAGTAAAAATATTATTTCTAACGAGACTCTGATAGTTTTATGCACGCTTTGTTTTCCGTCTAGTATTACTACTACTACAGTAAAAAGGATTTAATGAGAAAGACAAATTTATACGAGAGATAATAAAAGAGATGAATAAATATTTTAGTGGGTTGTAAAAGAGCTCTTCTAAAAAATAATAGTATTGCAGAAGAAAAAGTAGTAGTAGTAGTACTTCTTTTACAAGAGGAATATCCCCTTTTTGCCTATAAAATAAATAATGAAAGTAGTTGCAGTGGCAGCGAAGTAACAATTTTATTTTTCTGCAGGTTTTATGCAGCGAGCCGAGCTATGAAGCTGAGAAAGCCAAATTTTAGACACTGCTGTTAGGTTAAAAGATTTTAGTTTTTTGGAAGAAGCGTTATGTCGATTCATCTGATTCTTCAAACGTTCGACTTGATGACGAGATGACGCGCAAGCGAGTGAGAGACAAACGAAATTACTGTACTAAATTTGGTATGGTGATGGGCGATGATAATCAATCGTAAATATTATTGATTGAGGAAAGAAGCGATATAAGAGAAGAGAATAAATCTTTGTTAGAATAGGAGCTATTGTGGTGGTGGGGTTGGAGATACAGCGTATATTTTCCCGTTTCGTCTTGACAAAGAGAACTACAATAAAACTGTACTTTGTACTACTTCGTTCCAATACGCGGATATTCTAATTTTATTAAAAAATGACAATAGAAAATGAAATATGTACGTTTTATGAATACATTACGAAAGTAATGATTGGCCAAATAAATCTATGTTTATGGGAGATCCTTACAGTTTTATTCGTAGTAAACATTTTATTTTCTTGTATATTACTAACTTCATGATTGAAGAATAAACACGACTATAAAGTATAAACATGCAGAAAAAAAGTGATTAAAATTAATGTGAAGTTTATACTGGATTGTCTGTAAGAGTGTGTGAGTGAGTACGCAATCAGTCTGACATCATTTCTCTTTTTTAAATTTGCATCTCTTAAGTAATCGCTCAAAGATTGTTAAGGGTTGTGACATTTACTTTATTTATAGGATTTTATTTCTACAACTTCAGTAGACAGATTGATTTACTTTAGAGATGTGACAGAAACTTTTGCATCTTTCACAGTGTCGTAGGTTTTACTTAATTTTACATTTCACTACTTTGTATGATGATTTGTGTGATTGAACAGCTTATCAATCAATTTCCCATTATTTATTAGCATACGTACGTACTACGCACGTACGTTTGCGTTACTTGGAGATGATGACGATGATTCAATCAGACTTGTTGTGAGAGGTGTAAGGCCATAGTTCAACTTTATACTTATTATTATATCGCCTTTTGATTACTTCACCCATCTTTCATCCGTACTTAACTTTTTACTGTAAATTGCATTAAATATTCATAAAATAGTATCTTTAATTGCTTTCCGAAACGTCTTAAGACGAAGTGAGCTTTTTGAAACATAAAGGGAAGTTGTTTCAAATGCAAGATTTTTTTAAACATTACAAAACTTTTCCCCATTTCAACATAAGTAACTTAGATGCTCAGAGGTTTATTATTAGCTGTATTTTATCAGGCAGGTATTCTTTATTTTTAAAAGTAGTAGCAGCGATATAGAATTCACTTCGTCGTTACTAAATGTAAAAATATTAAATGGTGTGACCGTGCACCGAATCTATAAGAAGGTGAATGAGATGAAAAGCTTTATTATCTGAAACAGAATACGAATACACGGTGATACGAAGAAGGTTCCTGAATTATACGGCTGGTCCTTGTATCCACTTATTTATTCCTCATATGTCATATGGAGAAGTTGAAACGATATAATATTTTATTTACTGTGCATCTCAGCATTTGCTTATGAGACTAACTATAATTAAACCAAAACAATAAAAACTCACAATCAGTTGAATGAAATCATTTTCCCTATTCAAGACAGCCATTTTCTTTTCAATATTTGTTGGCTGATTTGCTTGCACCACACTGGCTTGCTGGTGGAGGCTCAACAGACTTTTTTTTTACTTCTTTCAAATAATCATTATTCGATTATTCATTTAACGACAAATATGGAATTGTTTAATTCTTTTGTGCTGTTGTTTTAAAACCGATTTTTTATTGTTAGGAAGCACCTTTTATATCATCATGATTTTCTTTGACTCTAAAGTCTAAAAGCGCAAGCAAAAACAAAAAGTCATTTTTTGTGTAAGCAAGCGTAAACTAAATGGTAATAATTATTAGTATTCATAATACATCGCGTCAGTATGTTCAATCACATTCCATTCGTAATTTGTAAACACTACTCACACTCACATCACAAAGATTCCTTCCCTATGCCACAACCACCGCACCACCACCATCAACATAATCATCATTAAATGATCATCATACCCAGTTTATCAATCTTTCCCGAATGGTTCAAATAAAAGGTGGCATTGTGTGTTGTGCGTGTAAAAGGGAGAGAGAAAACGAGAAAAAGGAGTAGTAATAATTTATCAATCAAAATTCCACCCACCGACATTAACGATTATCATTCACAATGAAATGCAATGAGCGAGTAGAAAAAAAATCTTAAGTTGAACCAACTGTAAGTTTAGTTACAAGTTACAACTCACTCACGTTTCTTCGTCTTCTTCTTCTTGAATCTGTTTGTGTGTAGGAATGGAAAGATGGGAATGAAGATAACTTATCTGATAATATTCTTTGCATTTTTTTGCATATTATACTATTCACGATTTAAGATAATCTGAATCAAACAACACGTTAAAACAATGACATTTTATCACCAGCACAGCAGAGCAGCAGCATAATATTAATATGTTCAACTGTGCGATTAAAATCTTAAAATCAAAATATGAAAAATGCGACTCCATCTGAGGTTGTTTTTTGTTTGTGTTTTGACAGAAAATCTAGTAATGTGTGACAGGTATTCAGACATTCTCTTTGATAAAAAAGGAGACCGCCTTCTGGTTAAGTCGAGAATAAAAAGTGTTAAGTTTTCCGCCGCTTCATATTTCCTTTTTATTTGCTAGATTTGCCAACCTGCTGCAATTTTTTTGCTAGGTTCTCGAAAATATTACCAGCGGCGAATAAACAACACAAGACAAAAAAGAATATTACAATATTTTACTCTCAATAAAGAAAAGAATGCTACTTGTGGTTTTCCTAACTGCTGCTGCTATGCTGCAGCAACAAACTTACTGTGTACAGATGAAAAACCCGACTCGGAAACGGAGCACATTGAAAGTGGAAGCAAAGTTGGCTCGAGACTAAGTAAACTACCTAGCAAAAAGTGTTTGTATAAGAGAACCGCATATTTATACGATAATACGATAGTATTTACCACCATCACCGCGCTAACATTATGCATTTATATCACTTTAAAAAGAATTCTGTTTTTTGCCGATATTATGATGATGATCATGATGATGGCGGTGGTGGTAGTGGTAGCAGTAATCCCGACACCATCATTGCACGTAGTAGCACAAAAACTAACAACGGAGCAGGTCATAGTAATAGTAATAGCCATCGTGAAAAAATGGCATATAATATTAAACTTGCCGACAATGTTCCGGCATCCGGCTATAAATTGTCTCCTTTATGACCATATTATTTTACAATATGTTTCCCCTACTACTTCCAAGATTACACTGCATATATATATTATGGGCATTGGTTTTACTTTATACTTTCACTTAGGCGAATACATTCCTAACTTGAGTTGGTACAGCAAAAAATATTACGTAATAATATTGCATTTTTATATCAATGTGGGGGGTTTGTGTGATAGTTTTCTTCCCTTGTTTTTTTTACGTTCTAGCTTTATTTTTATTTCTTAACGTAAAATCGAAGCTGAGAGAAGTAGCGAAAAAAGTTTTGAAATCCATCTTATCCTTTTTAGTCTCCTCCACTCACAGCCCACCACCCCACAACAATACCGCTTTCCTCTCCTCTATTTTTCCCGTTCACAAGTGGGTTTGATTACATTTTATCTTTTTATGAAGACATGGAAGAATATAAAGCTCCCAGGTAATCTTTATTGGAAAGGAAACAAATGAAAATATCTATAGAGCAGATAAAACACGCGGGTAGAGTATTCATTTCACAACAAAGGTTTACTTTTAAGGTTGTACTATTATTTGGAAGAATCCGCTGCACTATAGAAGAGATGATCTTAATATACCTTCATGTTCTATATATGGCTGGAAGCAATACAGATTTTGCTGTGAGGGGACATAACATAATTTGAAACGAGTATGGTTATGTCACCAACAAACTTTTATTCCAGAAATCGAATACGGCTCCTACTTAACTGCTGTGCTCCTGTTATTATACGAAGAGCAATTCATTTTATGCTCTCTTCTCCGCCACTCCACATTTACATATTGTTAGAAACTTAAAAGAGTTTTTACTGTAATACATGCGTAATATTGCCGCTATCAAAATTATCATCATCACATCATCTTCTTTAGTGGCAGCAGCAGTAGTAGCAGAATGATGAAATATAAAAGACACTTCCCTTTTATTACAATGAAGTGCTAGTAAAAAATAATGGCAATTAAGCAATAATCGTATTGTAAAATTTCATGAGATTGACTATAAGAATTCCCATCATCGTCATCGTCGTTCATTCCCCGGATATCTAATTCCAGCTTAAAAACATTTCCACGAGAAGAGGAGTTAACAGGAGCCAAAATGATCTTTTATTTTGATGAGCTATGTGCCTCGAGAGAGGACATCTAAAAACTTACCTACCAACTCCACTACTTATTACTGCATAGCACATTAACGCGTCTCTCTTTCTATTTTTCTTTGCTGTTACTGCTCATATCGTTAAAAATCATCCCAGCTCATAGATACTATAACAATCGCCATTCGAGTATTGTACCCCTCCCTACGTGAAAACCATTATCACCCGCTTTCAAACCACATTTACTCATCATAAGTACTCAACC
The DNA here is from genome assembly GCA_027744475.1 of Lepidocyrtus cf. sotoi NNG-2020. Taxonomy (NCBI): domain Eukaryota; kingdom Metazoa; phylum Arthropoda; class Collembola; order Entomobryomorpha; family Entomobryidae; genus Lepidocyrtus; species Lepidocyrtus cf. sotoi NNG-2020. The sequence continues at coordinate 2,486 of JAHZNJ010003032.1, read as the reverse complement.
AATTCATATTATAGAGCTTTCATGTAAATAGTCACTATTAAGCAGCTCATCATTTAATGACAACCTTCATAAAATGATCACTTTCCAGAAAGAATAAAACTGCTTCGCTTTCCCTTCTCTCCGCATTTTCTTTTCTTTACCCTAAAAAATCCTTCTCAAGCCCGGCTATAGTATATCCACCGACATATGAAAAGCAGACGAGAGTAATCAAATTCTTTAGAGCTACACATAACTTTCATTCTAAAATCTAAAGTAACTCATAATCCAAACTGTTTTCAATTTTAATTAAAAACTCGGCGGCTGCAGTAATACAAATCTAAATATGTAAGGTAAATCTTTGCATAAAATATTATCTTTCTTCGTAGGAGCAATTTCTGTTATTAAAGCTCAAAATCAAACACTGCATAAACTTCAACAAATAAATTCTTTTCCTGATAATATATTTTAAGAATATCTAATGTAAGTAAATGGCAAAGATCAATAAGAAAAGTTTTCATTTTCATACATACACATAACTATGTACATAGAAAAGAAAGAGAGAGAGAGAGAAAGAAGTTATCACGTGTTACGAGATGCTGTAACCATTTCGATTGGACTTCTTCTTCACGACCCGGAGCTTTTATGAGAACGGTTATAGTGCTAAGAATAATATGTAATGATTGTCATCAAGTGCCATAATACGAGCATTAAACTCCAGATGACTCTATCAATCGAAGGACATTGTGTCACGTTCTCGTTTCCCTACTTCATTCCTTCCTTTTCCTCCTCTAACAACAACATCTCAACTTAGAAAAACATCACCTCCGTTTCTTTCCTACTCCGTTTCATGATATCACTGCACACAGCGTGTGTAAACTTACTTTTCACTCTTTTTTCTTTTTGCGTACTACTACACACTCACAGTTGTGCAAACAGAAAGAAAAAGAAAGGTGAAAGTAAAGAATACAAATAAAACCCTCTCCAACAAAACTAATAATAACACTACAGCATGAAAAAACCCGCTGCAAAAAACAGAAATCGCACTCATAGTCAGTAAAAGCAGCAGCAATTACGTTACACATGAGGAGAAGGATGAAGGTTCCGTCTGTTCTGCTTGCTGAAGTTCTCGATGATGATGGTGTGTGGTGGCACACTACTGATAGTTATTGTATGGTTAGTAATAATAACAATAATAATAATGTCATCATCTGCGTTTCAAAAGCGCTTCTACCACCACTGTAAAGGAGGAACTGAGTAGCATCTAGTGTTTGTAGTGAGTGGAGTGGAGAAGAAAAAAAGGAGAAAAACATAAACATTATGAAGAGTTTGATGTTGGTTGTCCTCATTGTCGTATAAAACTCACACAGAGTTTGACTATATATTGCCGCTGTTGCTTCCATGCTTCTCTCTCTCTCGCTCTCTCTAACCGGAAAAGGTAATTTCAGAGAATCACGTCTCAGAATGGGAATGGGAATCGGCTCATAAAGTGACTATAAAAGTAAAATAAAAGGGCTGTACACGATAATTTCCCCCTTACTCTCCATCATCATTATTATAAATATCACAAGAGAGAATTACTTTGGCTCCGGTCATTTTCATGTCATTACATCTATTCCCAAACTCTTTAAACCCTCATTTAGATGTGATAAAGGGAACATTGCTGAGCTTAGCCGAAAAAATGCAGAAGATAGTGGAAGATTTCTTTTCTAATATGTGTGCATTCGTATTCTTGTATAGATATTCATAAAGAAAATCTTTTTTGCAAGTTGTGCTTCGAATGCAATTCAACAGCTCGCTGAAAACTATAAAATTGTAGCAGTTTAACTAGTACATACTTATAAACAAAATACCAAATTTCCGTTGGTTTATTTAACCGGATTTTCTAAAGAACGAGAAAACTTATATACAGCTTGTACAACTATGTACAGCTTTGACATTTTTGGCAAAAAATGGAATTGAAAATGTTTGTTTTAAAATTACATTTGCAACAATATGACTAACATATTTTTTATGAGATTATGATGAAAAAAATAACGAGTAAAACATTTAAAACTTTCGCATTTGTAAGCCTACAGCTTTTAATTCAACCATTTTGTCTGTTAGACTGTTGAGTACTACTAGCACACAACTTAACAGGAAGCTAAAAGTTCTCTCATCGTCAACACACTTTTACAGTTCTCCCATGCGTAACACATCAAAGACCAAGTTTGAAAATTAAATAAGAAATTGTCAAAATGTAATCCGCTTGTTCAGCCAGGTATGAATAATTATATTTGCAAACTTCATTTCTGTTTTTCCCCGAAACTTTCTTCCCGTTTAAATTATGCATGGAAACAGAAACGGGAAGTTCATATGGCGTGCGGGAAAGCTAACTTGATAATCGTAACTTAATAATATGTGGAAGCAAAGTGCCTTCCACTGATGTGAAGTGGCCCTCTTCAAGAAGTAGGAATTTCAAAGGAAAGTAAACCTAATTTTCTCTCATATCGTGCGCTGGCTGTCATCAT
>JAHZNJ010003031.1:0-23799 GCA_027744475.1 Lepidocyrtus cf. sotoi NNG-2020 | reverse complement strand
GCCAGAAACCAGGAACTCATTTAAGTGGAAACCTTGATTTGATTTAGCAGCACCAGCTTTTATCTCATTTTGTTACATTAAATATGACCTCAACAAAAAGTATTGTCCTATTGCGATGTGATATTGTCACAGCATCAGAGCAGCGGATGAATTAGGAGTGTGATTCGTTTATATTATAAAATTGCAAAAAGAATAAAAAAAATACTGAACATGTTTTCAGTCAGTTTTTTTGCAAGTTATTTGCACTAACCCATCAAAGAACTCGCTCGTACTAAAATGGGAGGTTGGAAGGAAAGGAATGTTTACGTAATAAATGGAATAGTTGAAAGGAAGGAAGGAAGAAGGGCAAAACTTATACTACGTACGACAATGCAATACTACGGAAGAGAATAGTTTTCGCGGATGTACATGAATGAATGAAGAAGAAGAAGAAGAAGTGAAAACCGAACTTTTGCTGCTGCTGATGCTGACCCAAATTTATTACTTGCTTGCGAATCCACACACACACATTCACTTCACTTGTAATTTCTCTCCTATATGATGATACGAGTACGACGCGACGAGGAAAATATCGTTCAAGAGTGTGATGTATGGGTTTTATTTCATAAATCCCTTATAATTTACCACAATCACAAAACCGCTAGACCTAGCAAAGAAGAAGCTGTAGCAGTGGAGTTCATTTCATTCCTTTTGTCTAATAAAACTGCAAAAAAATATTAGAAAGAGAGAAAGAGATGAGCACAAAATATGAGGAGAGGTACGTACGTACGTAGTATGTAGAAGTTGTAGACGTACGTAGGTAACTTTTACTACGTTGTGAATGTTATGTCATTTGTGGTGATAGTGCGGGAGCGTGATGTGGATATGATGTAGATCAAATGATCTATAAATTCATTAGATTTTTAGGCACTAAAACTATATTTTAGGATCAAATATAATATGTATAAAGTTATCAGCCTGGAATGGAATAAGTTTATTACATTTTATATTTATATTTCAACAGGATTCTCCCATTTCACGCCGGGGTTTTGCAAAGCGTTTGCTCATTCGTTGTTCATATCAGTAAATTGAATCGATGTGGGTTATATTATGGTATGGTCCGCAGTCCAAGCACACAGACACCACCAACGCCACATATCATCATCATCACAAACCACTGTTGAGTAAATAAAGTTGCTAGAAATTTTGTTCATTTTAAACAAAATCTATTTTTCAGTGGAAGAAAGCAAAAGCAAAGGGTACGGATATGGAAGGGAAGGGAAGTGAAAGGAGGAAGGAGCTTATTTACCAAAGTAGGTTTTTGGTAGAAGTGGAAGTATGTCCTTTGCCTGTCTGATGTATTTTGGGATTGTTTGTGTTGAATATGAATATCTACCCGTACCCGTTTTTTTCAATGTCATCAAACAGTAAGCAGACAGAGATAGAACTTACATATAAATGCCCCCAATCCAATACATGCCCTGCTTAAAGTTCCAATATTATCCACATCCCATTCCATCCACTACTCAGCCATAAAAATTCCATGTGATGGTGATGTTGTTATTCATCCTGTCTAGTCTTTTCTTCTCACTCTGCAATATTAAATGTAACTTGACACACTGAAATTACTTTTTAAACTTTCATATTATTGTAAAGTAAAGTACTTACCCACCACACCACACACACACTACGCTAAACTTAAACTGTAAAACTCACGGGGCAAAAGACCTTGACAATTTTCCCAATTTCGAAGAACTGACGGTGGTGGTGGAATAGCTGGAGGTCCCGATGATGGGATGAGATGTCCATGTCTGGGAAGTGAATGTAAAAGGGATTGAAGGCAGCAGGAAAGGGAGAGGAGGAGGCCAGCCAATTGATACTTTCTTTTTTAAGAGAGAAGAGACATTCGTTCGATTCGCTTTTTTGAATGTTTCTCGTTGGATTCTGTCCTTGAAATTTTTAAACTGGTTTAGAAAGATACTTTTACTTTACGGAGGAAAGAGCCGCGTTAAATAAATGGAAACTTTTATGGTGTAAGCTTTTGAGCAAGGTACGTACTTATACTTAACAATATGTTCGTTCATTTCATAGCCTTTTTCATAATGTTATTCTATTTCTTTAAGAGGGAAAATGGGAGAGAAAGAGAAAGTGCAAACATGCTGGAATTTGTTTTTCCTACTTAAAAAATGCTGGGCCCTTTCATACATACTTACTTTTACTTTATTCCTTCTTCAGCTTCCTTCTAATAATACTTTGTACATGCATGAATTTGTATAATACGTTTGTGGAGGAGTATAGAGAATCGAGGACGGGGATGCCTCAAGGGATCCTGTCTTTGCAATCAAGCTTTCGTTAGAAGAGTAAAAGAGAGAGAGAGAGAAAGAGAAAGACCAAAAATTCAAAGGGAATATATCCCTTTATCCTTTACTTTGCTCTATTTCCTCTGCATCTCGTGAACTCTTTCTGTATCTGTGTGGACAGGAAAAAAATAAAAGAGGAGAGGAGGAACAAAAACGCTGACGATGATGATGTGCTTACAATAAAAGGGAAAGAGAGAAAAGTAAAGTGAGTAAAGTAGGTACACGCCTTGTACGTATTAGTCTTTGAATTGAATGAGCAGCAGCAGCAGCAAAAGCAACTCTTCCTTCTTCTTCTTAGTTCTACCACTACCGTAGCACCAGCTATAGGGCATTGTAGTAGATAGATAAATCGCAAAGCAAAACTACTAATGAAGTAAGCCACAATTTCCCTAACTAGCAATAGCGGCGGAGATTGTGGTGGTGGTGGTGGTAGTGCCACTAGACAATTGCATGTTCTTTTTGTTCTCCTCCTTTTTAATGTCCTTTGCAGGATCGTTTGGGATGGCTGGGCTTATGAGGAGTACCACAGACGAGAAGAGAGTTGGATAGCTGATACTTATTAGAAAAACCGTATATTCCTCTCTCTCTCTCTCTCTCTTTGCCAATAATAGAAATACCTTAGTTTGGGATGTTCCCTTCTCTTCACTTCCTCTCTCCCTCCCCTCCTCACGTTTGATAAAAAATCATCGTGTTGCAAAAAAGCAGCATAACAGTACACTACGGAGGGGTAATGATGGTGTATATTCTGTACACGAATGGAAACCTAAATTAGCAAAATGGGAAATCACATGAACCCTTTTCTCTAAGTTCTGTTTCGTTTTAAGGGAAGGTTCTTGATTATTTTCTGACATTTCAGTAACTCAGTCTAGTCAAAGGGCAATGACTTCATTTCAGTTTGGTTTTCTTATTGCTTTCTATTTTTAATTATTTTTTTAAAAAACTGAATGAATGAAAAGTATTAAACAAAAAAACTGCATCACCCTTTATAAATTTGTATTATAGTTGAATGATTACTACTTCGTTCTGGAAAATAGGTAAGAAATGAAACTGAAAAGAAGTAAATTGTTTTGAAAAGCACGTTACAAGCAAGAAAATGTGGTTTCTTTTATTTCAGTATTTACCTCGCTTCATTTCTAAGAAAGAGGATAGAGGAGTAAGAATTCGATAATCCTTTCGCTCGTTTTGGTAAATATGTAGTAAGGAAATGGGCTGCATCAGAAGAAAGATCAAAGTGAAAATTTGCACATGGGAATTATAGTAATGCGGGAAAGTGCATAGGTATGCATGCACTGCACCACCATCACCACCACCACACACATTCATTCAGTTTAGTTTTATAGTTTTGTTTTAGTTGCATGCACACATACGTGCATTCCTCTGTAATAGGAAGAACGCCAGAAAAGTTTTGAAAAGGAAAAAAGAAATGTGTTGTGCATGTACAGAAATCGTGTAATCCCACATTTATTCAACGTTTTCATCTTCAACTTAAACTATTTGATCCAAAAGGTTAAAATCATACTGTGCAGTGTAATAACATTTAAAGAGGAAACGAAGGACTACAAAAAAGTTAAAAAGCCATTTCTTAATTTAAGTGCAGAAGAACTCATTACTTGGGGAAGGTTGTTTCGGGGCAAAATAAAGAATAAAGTGCGGTTGAAGAAGAAAAACCTAGTGTGCTTTTAGTTTGTACTGCAATGGACTTGGTCTAGTTGTCTTGCTGCAAAAAAAAGATTGTTATCATCGTCATCATCATCATTAACAGTGATCATGTGATCCAATATATAATATGTACATATTTATAAAAAACGAAAGAGAATTATATTTTGTGACTACTTACTTCTATCTCTAAAACTACAAATATCTATGCGGCAGCAGTAACAACAACTCTTCACCCAAAGCCTAAACTCTGTTGACGGGTAGACAGTTTGTAAAGTTGGCCCTTTGGCATTCAGTATTTGGTAAAGAGGAGGAAAGTAAAAAGGGTATGAAAAAGTAGAAGAAGAAAAAGCTGAAGTGAAGTTGTTGACTGTGGTGTTTTGTGGTAAGGAAGTAGTCCCTGTCTCTGTTCTTTGAGTTCATAAGCACAAGAAATGATGCTTTTCCCCAAATTAGATATACCTTTTGCCTTTCTCTTTTCTCATTGCTTTTACTTTTAACACAAAGAGAAAGAGAGAGAGATGGAGAGAAAGAAAGCTTTAATGTATCTGTCTTAAGAAGGAGAAGTGAAGAGAAGGAGGAAGAAGAAGATTTGAAACTGACCTGAAAAAGTTAACTTCACTCCAGGCATAAAGTTTTCTCACTTTTTAGATTTAATTTTCAGAAACTGTAAAAAGGACTCTATTCTCTAAAGCTTTCCGGTATATAATTTTTTCACAGCGAGGAGCAGAGAAAAGAACTGAAGAGGATATCGTTTTATTCAGTATTTATATACATTTTATATAAGGAATGGGAGAAGATTTCATTGAACTCTTTTCTTAAAGAAGGTTTCAGCTCAGAATTTAGAAGAAGCATTTGTACATTTTATAAAATGAAAACTGAACTGAACTTACTCAAAAGAAGCTCAAACGCTCTATAGGAGAAAGAGGAGAGAAGGTTCAAAATAAAAAGAATGTGGTGGGGTGGTGGATGGCTGGATGTGTATAATACAGAAGCTTATTAGCACACACACATTCTCCTTCTCTCTCTCTTAAGGCTCTCTTTTTTTCTGGCTAAAATGCTTGCCCCTTTTACTCTTTACCTCTTGCTCCATTGCGCAAATAAGAAGCTAACTTAACTACCAACTACTAACTAGCTAGAGGAGGTCGTCGTCGTTTCTTCTTCCCCCTCCTTAATGAAATTAGACTGATAATCTTATGTATGTATGTATATTAGTATATTAGTCTTTTTGATATTATGCATAGGAAAAGTTTTGAAAAGAAGTTGTTAATTTTTGACTAATATTGCTGATAGCAGAGAAGAAGAAGAGAGAGGGAGAGAGACACTAGAAGACTACACTGCTGCTGCTGATGTTCTGCTGCTTTTGCTACTGCCAATTTTCTTTATTCCTCAAAACCTCCTCAACTCAACTCAATTACACAATTCATGTAGTCCCCATAAAAGAAAAAAAGAAGAAGGGAAGGAAATGATGATGAGGACGAGGAGAGGAAGTAACGCACATTTGCCAGAGAGGAGCATGGAGCAGCATAGCATAGCATAGTATAGCAGCACAGGAGTAGTAATATTATTAACAAAATTTATTTTCATGAAGTTGTACAAATGCAAACGAGCATTATAAATAGGTAAGCACTAAGCACTACTAAAAAGCAGCACTGCCTTTAAACAAAGTGCTTTTTGTTAAAAAGTTGAGTTGTTTGTAAGAAAGAAGAATTCGTCCTTAGCAGAACAGATCAAGCCAGCCAGGGCAAAGTTTAGCTTAATTCAAGCTAACTTTTCCAAGGTGGAACTGGAACTAGAAGGACTATAAAGAGAGCAAAACAGAAAGGAAGAAAGCATCTAAATACTTTAACCAGAAGAAGGTAAAAGAACAAGAAGAAGCTGAGCAGAGTTGAAGCTGTGGGCGTTGAGGAAAGTTTTCTTTTCTCAGAGAGATAATTGAAAATAACTATAATTATAATCCGTCTTTCTTATTACCCTCTTATAGATTAGTTCTCTGCCTGTTAAAGTTGTCAATGCTTATAAAACATACACAGGGTAGAGTAAAAGAAAGAGAAAAGACTTTTTCTTTAATCTTTACCCATTAAAGCCACCAACCAACTTTACTTTACCATCCATTTCCATTGTATTAAGTTTTTCGTCGGTATTATTGCTCTAAATTTATATATAAGCTTAAAATTAATGGCTGTAAGTTTTCGTACTAATTAATCATACTAAAAATACAAACCAAATAAGCAACTTTGTCTAAAGTTGTGTGTGTGTTTTAATCGGATTACATCTGTCTGGTTGGTGCTATGCTACAGTGCTATGTAGTGCTAAAGTACATTGTAATTCTAATTCACTAAAGTAGACAAGTTAGTTTAGCCAATGTTTCAAAGTAGGAACAAGGCAGAATAGAGCAGAGCAAAAGACTCTCGAAATCTCTTCTCCTATGCTTTTCCGCGAAATGCTCTTTGAAAGGTGGTTGCTCTGCAAAAGCTCTTTCTCTCCTCTACGCAAAAAAATTACAAGGGTGAAGGGTGAAAGAACGCGAGAGAGAGAAAAAGAGAAAGTGAATTGAAAGGCAGCTGTATTTTATGATTAACTGAATTGTTTGTTGATAATCTCTTTTCTCGTTTTTTATGGATAGGTGAAGGAAAGAAGTGTTTTCACTTAAACTAAACTTAAACTTTTTCTCACCCGCACTTTTTTCCCTTGATACGTTTACAACGTACCTGCGTAGGTTCGTACATATTCGATTCTTTCTATTCCTCTTCATTTTCTAAACTTTTGTTACTGCGTTGTTGTTCCTTTTTCAAAAGTAGCTATAAACGGTGTGGTGTGTGTAAATCGAAACCTTTTTTTTGGAAATACAATAACTTTCTCTTTTGGGGATCCCTTAAGGTACTTGCTTTCATTTTTCAAGGTGTTCTACCAAGACTCAAGACCAAGTACCACCACCTCAATACCAATCATAAACACTTTACTAAAGTGTAAGTTTCTATTCTATTTCCTTTTGTAAAAAAGGATAAAATGTCATGTTCGTAAAAGAACAAATCCTTTAGAGAAGAAGTGCTTGGGGTTGTTCTATATACTTATGTTATGTGGATTACACCACCACCACCATCATCATCATCACACAAGAGGAAATTTAAAAATAAACTATCATATTTACTTGCCGGAAACCATTCTTTAGTGAACCTTGGTATGCGTATGTGAAGTATGAAAGTGGAGTAGTGTAGAGTGGAGTGGAGATGGAAATTTCCTTTGCCACTTTCCTCTCCTCCTCTGTCTTCTTCTTCTTTAACAGGAAAATTCCTATTTCTCCTTGAGAGATGTGAAATAATATCATCCAGAGCGTCATCATCAGCCTCAACACACAAGAGAGAAATAGGTGGTGTACGTGACATATTTTCAAAGTCCCTTGTGATGCGATCCTGCGGAATTCTTTTAGTTGTGGTGCATAGTGGTAGTGGCATTCCTTGACGCTCTCCCGTTTTGAGTAATATCTAATATCTCCTCTCCTCCTCCTCTTCGAGTTTTCATTTATGATCCGTTCCGTAAGTAAAAGAATGAGAGATTATTGTCGAGACGAGAGGGGGAATCTGCTGCTGGAGAGGGCTTTCTGTTTAAGCCGGTGTTTTGTTGATGATGATTGTTGAGTAGAAAAGAAAGGTATAAAATTATTATGAATTGAATGAATTTAAGCTTCTAATGGTGTTATGGATGAAATTAAATAGCCGTTTATCATTGTTGCTTGCTTGACTTGCATGTGAATTTTTAAATGTTCCAGAAATAAAATATGAAAGTATTTTTACCTACTTTTCTATGAATTGGTTAACTCTTGATGAATTGAGGATCTGTTGTGTAAAATACGTTGTTCTAAAAATTTTCATTTTGACTTTAGAAATGTAATTTCACATTTTTGAAAGTTGTGTGATGGTAGATGTATGAATGGTTGATGGAAGGAACAGGCGAGTGAGTTTCATTTCAATGTTCGTAGTTGGTATTCTTCAAATAATACGAATGCAATAAATTAAAGAGACGCCTTTCAGTTTTCAATAATATAACCAATTTGTCATTGTCTAGCGCTATTTGAAGAGCCATTCATTTCAAATGGCAATGACGGACACATTTATTTAGGCACCTAGATATTTATTATATATAACAGCTGTCGCTGCTTTGCATATAAGGTAGGCATTAAATCTTAAACAGAACAAATCAAAATGATACTCTAGTACTTCCTGGTTAGAGATGCATGAGGAATGAGGATTGAGAGAGTAAAAGGTAGACATGAAAGAGCAAAATGCCTCAACTCCTCAACTAATCTTCTTCTACTTTATATTTGATCACATTCACATTTCACTTTGTAAAATGCTTACAATACAATACGATACAATACACTATCTATATCATCATCATACCTAATGTCCAACCGCCGCCATGCATCCAACCAGTCAGTCCTCCTTCTTCTTTCTAACATGTAATTTTGAAAGATAAAATTGCTTTGCATATTTGCTGACCGTTCGTTCTCTCTCAGTTTTCATCTCATTCGTCCAAAACGCTTCAACAGAATTATAGCAGCTTTCACTACTGTCCCGTTATCCTGTACAGAAAATAAATTTTAAGCAAAAGCAAAAGCCTTCTCGTTCACTGCATGGGTATATGAAATCAAAAAAGGGATGAATGACTAAAGGGATCTATCTGTGTGATGCTGATGACTGAACTTGTCAGCTGCGCCTCCATGCATATGCAAGATTTATGTTCTTCGTGCTTGCAATGGCTAAGCACAACAAAAGATCATGTCAACTTTCTCTCTGAAACTTTCCCTTTCCATTTTCCTTCAAATGTAAGGCTGCTGATGCTGTTGCTGCTCTGCTAGTGAAAGAGTCTACTCAACTCATTCTATTTGATTCCTCTAACAACGTCAACTACAAAACCACTTCGCTCTACAATAGAGATATAAATTTTGTCTTCCTTCTTAAGGGATTCTCCTTTCTCCATACTCCATAATATTAGCTTTTTTGGGTTCATCTCTCTCTCCCTCAACAATAAAATAATTCATGTGAAGGAAGAAGTGTAAGTCAGCATTTTACGAATTACTCAACAAAGCGTCTTTTGGGTGATCCTGTTATGTCGTTTTTGTTATGTGGATGTGGATGTGAGTGTGGACATTCTATTTCATTTTATTTTATTTTCCCAAGTTTTATTCTTGTTATTCACTGATCCACCAAGGACATAGTTAAATAATGCTCTTTATTTGTACAGAATAATTTTGGCAGGCCTAAGGAGGCGCATTAGCTATAGCCTCTCCAGCAGCAGTCTAGGGCTCACGGTGCAGTGCATAGATAGAAGAGGTACTAGTTAACAAATGGCTCAAGTGGACAGCTGCTCTCCGTCGCGTAGTCGCAAGTAGTTGGTTGGTCGGGCCTAAATATTTTTTTGTCATTCTCTCCCAGGAAAAAAAAAGAATTTTCCTTCGGAAACTAAAATTCCTGGAATGAGAATGAGATATGAGTTTTTTAAGCTTACTAACCAAACCAGTTATACACTACTAAAAGATGGCAAATAGGAAGGTACTAGGTACTACTTCTCCTATATAGTTTCCTCCTCCAACGATATTCTTCTCTTTTACAAGTTTTTTCCCAGTGCTACTACTACCACTACGTTTTTACTTATTAGTCACTGTACACGCACATATCCATCACAAGAGCACTTGTGCCAGTATTAACTACGGATTTTCGTGTTCGTTATACATTACACAAAGTGACCAAAGGAACAGATGGATGAGCACTGTCACATCAAGTTAGTTGCTGGCAGCAAGCTGGATTTGACAAGAGAATTCGCACTTGTTCTCTGTTTTTCTCTTTTTCCATCTCTCTGTCTCACCCACTGATGATCATTCTTTTCCACTTCTACTCTTTTGGTAGTTTAGTTTACTTACATAAAGAGAGAGGGACAGAGAAAACATTCCTGTTTTTACAATAAACATAAGTACCTACCTAAACTTCCAGGACCGCTACCCAACCATCCACCTACCCATCCATCCACCACCACCACCACTACTAATTTCATTTCCATACAAAAGCAAAAGTAACTCTACATTATTAGGAAAACATGACCTCAACCCCAATATTTCCCCTCTTTTTCCCCTTTGATAAGCTCAATCATATGTTCAGTCATGGAAGAGGAGCCATGTGATGTGATGTGCACCCTTGGTAGTAGAATGAATACAAATTCTCTCTCTTTCGTTTTGGTCCACTTCCATTTTAATAGGTAGGTACAAGGGAGCTGCTGCATTACATTCATATGCTCGCTCACTCTCACTCACATCCACATCACATATTGCATAATTCGTGTCAGCTAATAGATCCGTCCTCCTTCTATTCTATGTATTCCTATCATCATCAGAGAGATTTTTTAGCATGCATTGTCGTCGAGTGAGTTGAGTCGACCCCGTCTCTTCTTCCATCCCAAAAATGTATTTCATTCATATATAATAAAAATAGAAAATGGAAAACACATTCTGGAAGAAAAAGAGGATGGATATTGTATATAAAAATGTTTATAGATTCATTCAGGATTTTTTTCCTCTTCTTTTTTATGCTTTTGTTACAAGATAATATGAAAGGAAAGAGAGAGAGAGAGAGGAGAACAGAATTTGCAAATCAAATCGAGTACGTGACACCAAAAAAATACTTTTTTAGTCTGTGAAAGCAGCAGCAAGAACCTTTTACATTTTCGTTTTTTCTTTTTTTTCTCTCTCTCTCTCTTATAATTTTTTTCTTCTGTGCCTTATTCTTTCCTTCTTTCTTCTCCTTTCACTCCTTTTTTGTATATGCTGAAAAGAGAGAGAATGCATGAGTTTATGTCAAAGCGAGATACTTTTGAAAAAAAGGTAGCATTTCTCTCTAAAAAAAAGAAGGATATTATGCACGCATCGAGTTCCTGGATTCGTGAATGTTAAAGGAAGGAAGCTTGAAAACCAGAACGGAAAATAGAAGAGCATTTCTTCCCTTTTTTACCATACTTGAGCTGAACCATATTGCTTGCAAAATTCTTCCACATTCTTCCGTAACAATGAACAAAAGAAGAAGAGAAAGATAGAGCAAAAAGAACCTACTAGAAAGAGAAAAAGAGGGGAGGGGGTTCTACCAAAAAATTGTATGTAAAGCTGGCGCTTCTTCTTTCTACCAACCACCACCGCCACTATCAACTGAGATGCACAATAAAAATACTTTTTTAAAGAAAAAAGAAAGAGAAGAAGAAAAAGAAAAAAGTGATATGGGCCAAACAAAATAAAATTTTTTGTTTGAAAGATGTGAAAAGAAGAATAAGAATACAGAATAAAAGGAAATGCAAAAATAGTAGGAAAACGTGTTTTCTACTTATTCCTTCTTCCACCATCACTACTACAGCCATTCTCTTCTGATGCCCTTTGCATAATAGACGTTTTTGATACGTAATACAAATGTAATGTAACTAGTCTATGGAAAATAGACCTGTTGTCATCTTTTTGGATAAAAAGAAAAAGAAACTGGAGCATTTTCAAACAGCAACTTCAACTTCACAATAACCACCACCAGCCTTTCTTTAAAAGGAACGAATAAAAGCTAAATCTACTAAAGTACAGAAGTAGAAGTAAAAATGTAGAGTCTTATCTACCTAAAAAACTAATACATTTATATAAAAAATAAGTTTTTTCTATTCTTTTGATAAGGAAAAGAAGAATTGAAACTGCCAACTGACAATGATCTAACACCCTCTGAAGATAGGAAGAAAGAGAAGTTGAACTGTTCTGCTGCTGCTGCCGTTACACCTTTTTTACACTATTTTCCCATTCAATCGTCCACAAAACGCAAAGCATGCATGCATGCAAAGAAGCAAAACTCTCTGTATGGGTGGTTAGGGTACCTATGCGGAGAGAGGGAGGGTTGTGTGTGTGTGTGTGTGTGTGGATGATGCGAACCGTAACGAGCTTTTGGCAAATCTTGTGGATTTCCCAATAGATCACGATTTTACTAGATTGAATAAAAAGTTTTTAAAAAGCTGCTACTGAATATATTTGTTCAATCTGAGAATCTACAGCTACGTAGGTATAATGTAGCAGAAAAAGTAAAGTAGGAAGAAAAATCGAAAAAAAACTTGATTGCATATATAGAAAAGTGGAAAGTCTGGAAAAACTTACAGACTGACAAAGAGAAAGAGTAAACCAGAAGGAAGATAAATGCAAATAGATCTAATGTAAGTTCTCCGAACCGGACATATATAGGATGCATGTGAGTCAGAGTGTGAGTCGTGAGTATTTACATTCCAATTCTTCGGTAAAGTGAAGGTCGATTGGCTTGGTGGACTGGCTCGGCCTGTCAGCTCAGCAGCAGCAGAGGAAAGGAAATTGAATTCCGTTTGGATTGGAATTGGAATGTTTCTCTGTTCGTCGTTGTCTAATGTAAGTTCCACCAAGTAGCTAGGTAGTCGGCTTGAATAAATATTATGCCGCTTTAAATTGACCGTTATAGCAGCAGCACATCCATCAATTTTACTTTCATCTTCCAGATGAATTTTTAAACGATTTCGCTCAGTTCAATACATTTCAGTTCAGTCTTTTGGGAAAATCAAATGGTGAAATAAAAAAACGAAAAGGAAGTTTTTGATTGAGATGGATTAACTCACAAACGAATGATAAAATAACTCCCATATACATAATGTAGATATTTATATAAACTGTTTATCGTATCCTATCATATCGTATTAAATCCATTATTATGTAAATATTTGCACACATGCCGGACATTACGAAATTAAAAACTGTCTGAAGAGGATGCTTCTGGGCTCTCCTAATTTTGTAAGGCTATTATTTCGAAAATTAATATGAGTACCTATACGTATGAGTTTAATTTAGATATAGGCACCCATTATTGTTAGAAATGAGATGAAGTAGTCTGCGGTGATGATGGTGGTGGTGGTGGCAGGTCGGTGGAGGATATCGAAGAGAAACGGAACATGAAATGAAAGCAAAGCAAAAGCAAACAAAGAAGGTTACCATTTCCCATTATCCCATATCCAGTTTGATTTACATCAAGGGATTTGGATCTCTTCTTTTGTTTTTTGTTGGTGGAATTAGAAGAGGAATTCTCGCCAGATGTGTTCTGCTGTTCTTCTTTAACCAGAAATTAGAAGAAAGGAAGAAAGATAGTAAAAATAAAAGGAAAGGATTCTATAAATTCCTGAATACCCTACCATGTGTATAGGAAAGGTTAATAATATGTTACATTTAATACGCGGTGGTGGTGGTGGAACCTCTTAATAAACTAGCGCTGAATTTTATAGTAGTGAAGTAGGGAAGTAATTTGTTTTAATGCTCCATTATAAAAGCCCAATATACTAAAAAAAATAAGACGATGCTCTGTGATAGGGTCGGGTCTGGCTTTAATTCTCTGCTGCTGCTGCTGTTTTGCAACCAACTACCGCAACACCACAACCAATATATATAGAAGCTTTCATTTCTTTCTTCTTTGTTTGTTATTATTATGTAACACCAGAGATTTTTTATTCGCTTGTTATCTTCTTTGCCTTCATCTCACTGGTGCTGCCGCTGGTTCTGCGATGGTGTCATAAGAAAAACGGGAAAAAGAAAGAGAGAGAGAAAGAAAATTGGGAAATCAATGAAGGAAGGAAAAGGTAGTGGTGAACAGAAGTGAAGTGAGTGGAGTGAGCACAGCAGCATAATCATCATTTGTTGTACATAAATTGTTTCTCCACAGATGCAGCGGGAAGTTAAACTAAATCTATCTATACAGATACAAAATGGAGAGAGGAAGAGAGATTTCATGCGATTCTATTTGTTTTGATGGTTATCACTTTTTTATATTCTATTTCTAATAAATTTCTTTCTTTTTTCTCCACAGAGCCTAATACCACCATTATGGGTGCCCCTGAGATGTTCATCAGTCGTGGGAGCACCATAAATCTCACCTGTATCGTGGAGCACAGTCCAGAACCTCCATCCAATATAGCATGGACTCACAACAATCAGGTTAGTCAACTTTAACAAAGGGAGAATGAAAGAAAAAGAAACTAAAAATAACCAAAACTACAATACGAGTGTACAATACAGAAACCAAACCAAACCAAATCCAACACGATAGCATTCAAAATGATGATGATTATCATCATCATTTATCTAAAATAAAGTAAAAATCAATATCAGAAAAAGAACCTTTAAGAATGAAAAGGAAGGAATCGAAAAAAAATTGTTTTTTATTTACAATAAAATAAACATTAGTGAGTTCACATCAGTTTACAAAACAGTTTGTTTTCTTGATACATGCGCTTTACTTAGAATTACATGGATATTATTTTACTTAGGTACTTTAGTTCTTTTTTGTATATATATTTAATTGTGTGTCCAAGATAAAAAATAAAAGATAAGCATAAAAAACATTTTATTATACAGATTTTCCTCATGATTTTAGGAAAGTGGTGGTGGTGGTGTAGTGGTTCGTGATGGGCACTATTTATACTTATTTCTCGGTAGTACATGAAGTAATCTCTGCTGCTGAATTGGTAGTTCCTAGTCCTCTTCTTATTTTTTTCTGTTGGGAAAGAAGAAAAGATTATTGAGAAAATCACGTACGGATAACTTTTCCGTAATCTGACCTTTATTTATATACCCTTGAGGTTTTCACTTTGATATGATATAACTTAAACCTAACCACCTGCTATACCTACCATACCACCACTACACTATGCCCAACGATGAAAAGTACTTTCTTTTAGAAAACGCTGCTTTTTAGTTGGTTTTGTTGTATGAGGAGATATAAGAAGAATGAAATTTCTATCAACCTAAAATCTAAAGAAAGAGTCTATGCTAGAAAATATTTTTAAAATTACAAAAATGTACTTTAATATTAGATTATAAGTACCGGAAAGAAAATTGTTATTTTTATCTTAATACTTCATTTCAAACCAAGTAGACTTGTTTGTTCCACTTTACACTGTATTGTCCTGTCTTTGTTTTTACTGTAGAGTGTAGATAGGTTCATTTAGTTCATTGTCCGGTTGGTTATTTTAATGATGCAAGTCTTAATTAAGTACGACCGAAAGGAAAGGGGAGAACTACGTAACTTCATAGTATTATTCTGTATGTATCACATAGGTTTTTGGCTTTTGGCATATGAAATTATAATATGACATAAATGTGAATACAAAAATTGTAGCAGAAGAGATTCCTTTCATATTTCCTCCCTCTTCCCCTTTCTCTCGTTACTTTTTTCCGTGAGTTTGGTTGGACGGCTCCAATTCCAAGTGATTCTATATTAATTGAGAACAAAGTCTCTCCAAATATAATTAAAAGTCTTATGTGCTGACTTGTGCAGAATTCAAGATGATCTTCAGGAAACCCTACACGGAATAAAGTAACAGGGAATGAAAAACGAACGAACGAAGCCTACTTCATCGCATCGCAACGACAAAGAGTCCTCTTTTCTAATGCATAATGCTGTTTTGTAGAAGAGTGTGTAGGTAGATTACTAATGTAATGAAAGAAATATGTTGGTTCTTGGTTTGGTCTTATAAAATTTTCGGTGTTTTTTTTCCTTTTTATAGTACAAATAGAGTAGAAAGTAGACTTATATTTAATAATAATATAATGATGATGGTAAGAAAGAAAGACTCACGGTCTGAGACTCGGCTTGACTCAGCTCACTCACTCACTCCTTTCCTTTTTTTCTATTTTTATTATATGACTTTTGGCACAGTTTTTTCTTCTTCTTATTTTTTTCTTTTTTTATATAAAATATTTTACAGGTTACTTATTTCACTGCTACTCCCTTCTTATTTTATTTTCCATGTGCTTTCATTCCACTCCTCACTCACGCCACGCTCGCGCTCGCTATATCAGCTTTTCCACTACTCCTCTTTTGTTATCTTCATCATCATCATCGTCATCATCATCAACATGGAGCGTACACACAACTTATTTCTTTTTTAGAGAGCGCTCTCGTATTAAACTTTCTTGTTTAGGTGACTTTCTTCTTTTCCACCACTACAGACTTTTTCTTATTTCCTGTATATATTAAGATATATCAGGATCCACGATGAAATAGCGTACACTTTACTACCCCTATTCATGAACACGTGTAAGTTGTCTCCTGCCTTTAATTTGATTTTCCTTTTACGAATGAGATTTTCAGAAGAAAGTGATGAAAGAAGAAGAAAAAGAGTAGAAGAAAAAAAGTAAATTTGACTGCTGCTACCGCTGCTGCTGGGTCGGTCATCAAAAACTTCTTCGAATGGAAAACCATCTGCACCACATAAATAGGAGATTGCATTTGGAATATTGGAATATTTTACAACTTTATGTAATACAGTTTCAGTTCACAATGTAAAAATAGAGAGAGAAAAGAGAGCTTTATGCACTCTGATTCTGATTTGACTTAAAAAGTTTTAAAATAGGTAGGTACTTACCTTAGTCCATACTCCATATGTATATGCATCAATTTATTTGTACCTGGTTGGTTGCTTGTCAAATTTTACGCCGGATACAGGGATGGTTTCTTCCTTGCTGGAAGGCTCAAAAATAGATTTGTGTTTTGTACTACTTTTTAGTCAAGTTGCTTCAAGGTGGCAACAGCATATAGGAAAGCACTACTTGCTACTCACTACTCGATCGCCCTCCTCCTCTTTTACTTCCTGAAAGTGAAAACTCTCTCATTTTAAAAGTAAAGTTGCTTCTCTGCTTTTGAAATTTACGAAAGTGTGACAAGGCCTTTCTTTGAGAGTACAAAAAATAAAATATATTCGAAAAAAGAAATATATAAATTCATTCAAGACTTTTTTTTCTAGATTTACTAGAAAAGAAAAAAATTGTTAGTTTCATGATGATCATGATGATGAAGAAAAGCTTTTTTCCATTTTCTATAGTGCAGCAGTAGCAAAAGGAACGGAAGTGATAGATAGAATACAATATTTAGGGTTTTGATCTTTTATCTTTTCGCTCTCAACTCAACTCAACTTTTTTTGATGCGATTTCTTTTCTACGGAAAGAAAGAAGATAAAGGCAAATGTGCAAATTACATTTTCTTCCTTTTATTTCCAAGTATCCGCTTGTGCTGCTGCTGTTACGATTTTATTGTTTATTGAGGCAATTATGCAGTCAGAGCAAAGTTATAGTAATAAAGTTCCGGGTATCTATCTTGGTAGGTATTTTTAAAAGCTGGGTGACAAATTTACTTCCTAAAAGAAGCATTATATAATGAATGACCTGGGTAAAAAAGTAATCCTTTAGGGTTGGTTCATAGATCAAGCATTGGGGTGATGTGATACAAACCCCAAAAATATCGGAGGAGTTTTGATGTTTGCGTTTGAAATCGTGTAAGATTTTGTATTTCAAGCTGATCGTACAAATTCTAGAACCTGCGTAAACGGACAAAGGCTGTATTTATTTTTGTGGTTATACATCCGAAATTTAAATCATTAAACTCTGCTTAAGTCTCAATTCTTCTGAAGTGTTGCGAAGACTTGCTATTTGTAAGAAGGAGGAAGAGAAAGCGAAAGAGCATCTTTTCGATCTCTAAACAGGAGCATGATGATAGAAAAAGGGAACTGTGAAGTGGAAACCTTTAGAATTAGGAAGAGATAGGGACTAACACAGTGCTACTTTGTTGTTGTGCTGAGGTAAGACATCTGCTTCACTTACCCTTCCAGTGCACGTTTGATAAAACGGAAGGGAAGAGTTCTCTTCTCGCAGAATTAAGGGCAGACAAACAGTAGGTGCCAACCACCATCTGTGACTGTCACTCTTGTAGCCAGCCGTGGTTGTAATAGACAAATGAGCGTAATAAATAGGATTGGCACGTTTTATTTTGCACTCTAATGACTCCACACAATACTACACACACACTTTACAATGAGTTCCGCCATTCTACTACCATCACCATCACCACCGCACCACCACCTAGACCTAGTAGACCAGACCAGAGAGAAATGTAAACCCGTATTTTACTTTTACTCTACAACAATTTATAAATCCTTTGCAAATAAATACATGGAAGAGTACACAAATGATATGTTATTATCTTGTTCTGTATACCAAAATAGCAAATTTGCTCTATTATGTCCTAATTCAATCTGGAATAGAATTTGCTTCAAATTACAAACAAACAACTGTGAAACCTGTTCTGTTGCAAATATTTACCTATTTATATCAAATTAAGGAGCATCTTTTTTCACAATTCACTGCGTTTTTTTGTAAATGATCTCTTCTCTGAAATATCTCGTTTTTTAGTGATACTCAACAATACGTTCCATTATAAGATGAATCCATCAAGCCAAACACACGAAGACCAAGTCAGGTCAAGTTGCTGCTTCTTTAATTTTGCCTTCTGCTGACTTAACTTTCTAAATTCTATTTTCTCTAAAAGTATAATATGACTTATGATCGAGAGGGAAGTTTCAACATCCTACACCTTTTTATATCCGGTTCTCTAGCAATATGTGTATAACTTAATAGCAATTTAGATGAGAATAAGAAAGCACAAGTGAAAGTTTTTAGGAATCGAAGCAGGGACAGAAAATAAGACGTTGCTTTTTGGTGGCATGGTGGCAGGCAAGAAAGAAGAACTGAGCAACCAACCCGCATATTATTATTATTATTTGGACGGAATTCGCCCACAAAAAGACTATCATCCACACCTGCTTTTGCATTTATTCATGTGGGAGCCAGTTTTCGCCTTGTCTTCTGCTGTTCCATAACTTGAGAGGCAAGGCAAGGCAAGAACAGAGCTAAACTGCACCTTCTTAAGTCACTCTGTCCGTTCCATGTTCGTACTTCCGTTTTTTGGTTTTTGGGTTTGAGTTGAGAGTTGAGACTGTTCTTTTAAAAGAGAAGAGAAAAAACTGAATTTTTAAGCGATGCCTTTTGATAACAATGTAGAAAAAACAGAGGAAGGTAGTGGGGTGGAACTTACTTCCTCGCTCAGCAAACAATTTCTGCTTTCTTCTTTTTCGAGAAAGAAAGAAGTGACGATAACTCCTCCAAGTGGAGAGAAAGCGGATGGAAATGACAGTAAATTCTTACCCACACACACATGCATCATGTCTTTTGGCAAATATATACGAATACGACGCAATCTTTGGTCTTTATTAGAGAAGAATTTTTAACCTTTACTATTTTTCTACTTTTGTAGACGAGTAGAAGAGAAGAGATAACTTTTTTGATAAAATGCGATGAAATCGGCGACCATGTTTTGTGGTTTCACCACCACCACCCCACCACGACGGTTTCTTCTTCTGCTGCTGCTGCTCAAAAAAGTCTCACGTTGACTGTTAATGGCATAAAATGCACAAGTATTTTTGCCTTTGAGTTGGACAACTTTGGAATACTTAAGGAAGTCAAGTCAGAAGGAAGTGCAAGATGTTGGTAGAAAAGAAAGTTTTTTTGGACCTACCATCTTCAGTTTATATAAAAGAATAATTTGTTATATTACGTATTAATATTATACATTATTTCCGGATTGGGAAAAAATGTATTACCTATATCGCTTTAAAACTCAAGTCTTGGAATTTGAGAACTGTCTGTTGTTGGGCGAGAAGCTAATTTGATTCATCGAAGCAAAATTTTTAGAAGCGATCAAAAGAATTCCTCCGAGAATGTCGATTTCTAGTTATGAGGCATGGTATGAGCACGGCAGCTGTATGCATCATCGTGTTGTTTGTGTCGTTGAAAAATGCATTCATTTCAATTCTGCTTGGTTGCGTTTTGGTTCAACTCAACATGAAATTTGGTATGGGTACGGAGGTGTCTATTACTAAAATATACTTACCTCTGTTAAATTTTTATGACATCGGTTCAACGATTCTGCTGCCATTTCAAAATATTTAATTTCAGTCTTATATAAATGACAAATAACACACCATTGTGATTAAATTCAAGAGATGAGTCAAAATATGCTGCTGATTTAAAAATTTTATTGATTTTTAACTAAATTATGCATTGTTAAGCATTTAACACACGTCTAGCTTTCAAACTTTTTGCCATGTTGATGTGATTGGTAGCAAACAATCAGGGACAAGGCATCTAATAAGATTTTATTAGGAAAATTGGCAAATTGGTAATGACTTCAATAATTTTAAGAACAAATCACGCCACATGAATCGTTGATCTATCTGGGAAAGCCGACTGATTGATCCCATTTTGATTTTGAACTTTGGCTTTGGAAAAATGCTCAAAACCTTTGGCTTTTACACACGTACACGTATTTCATTTCCAAAATGCTGACTATATCAAACGTGATGTGTGCAAGAAGATACATTTGAAATAGGAAACATATTGGGTTGTTGGATAAATAGACGACAGACGATAGACGTGATTTGATTATTTTCAGAAATGGAAAAATCCTGTCGAGATTTAACCTTATTTCGACTTTCGTTGACTGAGGAAGCTGTATTGCATCACTTGATCTATTCTTGTAAAGAAGAGAATGTAACACTTTGTTTGTTTCCTTTACGGTTGTGAACATGAACCTGAATTTTTTGGCTTTTGTTAAAAAATATCATGTAAAATGCACAATGGAAAACAATTTTTCGATTTTTGTTTATAGCTGTAAAAATATGTGAGGAAAATATCATTTCCGGTATCTAAAATGTTTTCGTGCTTATTAGTAAAAACAAGAAGAAGCCCTACCGTGTAAGCTGCTTTCTCTACAAATTCCTCTCTTTTGAACCAGAACTTTTGAACCTATTTCATTTATTTAAATAAACATTTCTATGCCTAAAATTGTTAATCACCTTTAAATAGAACTGGAACTATTTAGCGTTCTGAAATGGAAAGCAATTACATTTTCTGATGACTAAATTCATGTAGTGCTAATTAGTAATAGTATTGTTCACTTTCCCTTCTGTATCTTTCATTTGTATGAGGAAACGAGAAAGTTTAAATTATCATGACCCAGAAAAAGGTTTATGTAGGATTTCCTCTCTTGCCGTACTTTGTTTGGAAGGAAGAGGGTTTGCGTTTGTTCATTATCCATTTAGGTAGGTACAATGGTTAGGTAGGTAAAGTTTCTAGAAAAGTGGAGGGATTTATTATAGGCTTGCCATTATTTTAATGTAACTTCGAACTTGTTTTCTCAGTGATTGGTTCCCATTTATAAATTGAAATACATGGCATAACAATGATGCTGTTGATGATGATGACAAAGGACAACAGGAAAAGGGAAGACTTTTCGGAACTGCTTTGTGATGCTAATTTGCTTATGCTTTCTTTTCTGCCTTTGCCTTCCTGGTTTTTCCTTCCGTTATGTATATAATGCCTCTTCATCTTCGCTTCGCTCAACAACTTAAATTTCCTTTTCCAAAAAAGGATTTCAAGTCACATTTAATGATTATTAGCTGAAATTTGCTTCCACCTATTTGAGTGAGACTGTTTTTGTAATTTGTATACAATTTTGTTTGTTGTTTTTTTGTCTTGCAGGCAACCTTCCAGCGGCAATGCAACACGGAGGCCAATTAAAACTGGAATATCCTTTTACAGTTTTCCTCCTCAGTTTATCCATTCTCCTTCTGGGAACTTAGAGAGAGAAACAAAACTGAGTAGAGCTCTACTATAAATATTATACTACTTTATAAAAAATACATAACAATATTTACTTATTAAAATTATTATATATGATATAATATATCTAGCCAATATGTATAATAATTATATAATTATATACCTAACTTACGTATTATAAATTACAGTAAATAACTTTAAAGAAAAAACTTACTTCAGCATGAGAATTGACATTATAAAAGAAATTTTATCTAGAGATAGTATAAAGTGTACATATACCTGTATAAAATTATATAGTTGAAGTTACTGAAGTAGATAAATAGTTGTATATAATGTATTTTACTTGGTATGCGCCAACACTTTTTGGGAAATTGTACATTTTTATGGTATGCTGATGATGAAAAGAAGGTTGATATTTTTATCCGTCATGTAAATATAATCGTCAATCATTAATATTTGTAATAAGTAAATCTTAACAGTACAAGTTTTATTGTCGCAGCAAATTGCTCCGCCATCACATAATATGTAACATAACCATCCAATTTCTTGAGGGTTTTCATCTCTTTGCTTTGTGTAATATTGTACCGTTTAGCATAACCTAGCGTTTGTTTGCAAACAATGCTGTTGCAAACGGAAAGGTTCAGAAGGAATAGTCTAAATGGTTCATTAAATACAGAATGAATGTTTCGGAATCAGTAAATTTTCATTATGAGAGAAAGCGAAATGCTAATTTGTTGACAGTTTAATTTAAATTACTGATCTTCTTTTCGTTGAAAAGTGATCAAACCATAACACGAAATAAGGTAGTCTTCAAATTTAAAAATAGATTTCGGTATGTCCTGATTCCTGACGATATGATTCTTCCTCACAACAAAGTAAAGAGATGAAAACCCACGCAGAATAAGAAGTAATACAGGATAACTGTGTAGAGTAGCTATATCAAACATTAATTAATGACAATGCCACACTACTACACACTAGGACATAATTACACTCATTAATTAATATGTAAATAAAGTTGTACATACATGGCGAAATGAAAGGAATTATCAGCTCATATGAAAACACATTAATTTATGTTTGGACTTTTGCGTGACAAACGAAGGGAAAAGAACCAATGGAAATCTTCTCATTTAATGTGGGTAATTGCATTTGGAAGGAGCAACTAATAGAGAAGGAAGGAAAGTGCGAACGAGATTGCATATTTTATATTATGAGTGGGTGGATCAGTTCAACATAATTACCGAAACGACTCACCTTGGTAAAGATAACATGAAATATTACTAAAAAGCTTTGCTCCTCTGAGCATTTGCATTGTAACCACTTCAAAGGTCCTTCCTGGTCATGTTCCTCAATCCTCTCGTTATCATCCCAACATCGCCTACGTTTTAAGTTGACATAAAAAAAATAAGCTGTCACAGAACAGGTTCTCAAAAAGTACATTTAAGCAGAGTTCTCGCTAATTATCCACACAGCATAACAATTAGCAAGCAATACGGCTAATTTAATGTTCTTCAGTGCGATTGCAATTACTATTTGCGAGCGAGCGACTTGCAACAAGGACTTCTGCTAATGTGCTGCTCTTTATCAATTCCAAATCCCAATCAATTCATCGACTTACTTAATGTCAATGCACACACGTGTAAAAATTATTTAACAGAGTGCTTGACTAACTTTTTTTTATACAATTAATTTGGAAATACAAAATTTAAACTTAGAGATCACTCACAGTGTGTAGGCGTGTAAATGTTAAAAAAAGTTTGAATATCTATTTGTGATTGAGTAAATGAATCAATATCGATATGCCATGCAAGGTCAATCGTTGTATCGTTATTTCGTGAAATTATTAATAATTAATTAGAAAAGAAAAAGATTTATATATTTAGCTATATCTAACTTAACCTTCCTTCTCAAATTGTGCTGCAGTGTATTCCTCCTACAGCTCAATCAATAGTTTTTTATACGAGATGAGTCCAGAAGAATAGGTTTTATTCCTAAATAAGCAATTAATACATCACTCGAGTACTTATGCATGGGTGGAAGAAACAAATGAAAATTTATGCATAATAAATAAATAAATTCTAGTGCAGATAATTACGGATTATTAGTTTTAATTTTTGTGTAATGATAATACAAATTGAAATTATATCGAAAGGACTTTCATAATTAAATACATAATAGGTATAAAAGGGTTATTACTGTCTACTCCTTTCTTTCCTTTTACGATAGAGAGATTTTATTTGCCTTTGACTATGTTAACGGGAGACAACAATC